>CM064570.1:474571-479571 GCA_032716605.1 Paralithodes platypus
CACATTGTCCAAAAATGGGCTAAACAAATTAAAAACTCTCAATAATAATTAAACAAAAATAACCAGAGAACCCCCAAGAACGTTGCACCAGATAGTGTTAAATTTGACAGTGGTCTACAGAAACACAAACTAAAAATACATTTAAATACAACACTTAACCTTTTCAATAATCCAAGGGCTATTTTTGTTATATTAACTTGTGGTAAATTATTAGACGATTTTATTCAGATTAGGAAGGGTATGATGGAAGTCAGAGGGGTTGATTAAGATAGCCTTTACCCTTTTAATACCCACAGATCCTTCCTAAGCTGCATAACATCGTATAATGATAGCCAAAATAAACTGCCTTTAAAACGCTGTCAGAGCTTCAAAGGGGATAGCAATATTATATAAGATAACACATCCCTTATAAATCCATCCTCCAGTATCCAATTCATTTCCCAATCGCAATATAATCCGTAGGCACGTTGTGGGCAGGGAACTAAATAAATTGTAACTAGATTGTTTTCACATGGTGAGTCCCACACGTTATGTATTAGTCACGCCCTTTATGTAACCCAGTGACCCCCAAGATGAGAGATTGGAGAGAGAGGAGAGGATGGGAGGGAGGAGAGGAGGAGAGTACGTGTGGGTGTGGTGTGTGTGTGTGAGTGACAGTAAGAGGAGAATGCGAACGAGTGAGACTTGAGTGTGTGTGACGGGAAGAAGAGTCTACATATTCTCTCTCTCTATCTCTCTCTCTCTCTCTCTCTATCTCTCATGCTTTAAGCACCCTCACACAACGCAGGTATGAATAATTTAAAACCGCTCACACATACATTTTTAGCGCACCTGCTCACACACAACACACAATACACGCACCATATACACACACAACACACACACACACACACACAGTTACCAAAATGATACCTTAGCCTAAAGAAACAAACCATAAGAAGAGCGTCTTAGAGAATTAAATCTATTTCCTTTTAACCCAGCGCAGATTAGATAGAGGGCGACTTAATTCAAAGTGTTCAAAAATCATCAAAGGCATCGACAATATGAACTGTAGTAAAGTACTTTCACTATCGACCAATATAATTACACGCGGGGAAAGGAGGAAACGCGTTTTTTTGCAAAAATTATTGGTAAACTCTTTTAAATCGCACGGAATCTAAGAACTTTCTTCTTCAAATCGAGTTGTCAACTTGTGGAATGGGCTTCACCGAGACGTTATAGAATCAGCAGCACCGTTTGATCATTTAATATTCCGCCTAGGACAAAATATCTCGCATCAAACCCGCAGACTGATCCTGCGGTTGTAAATGAATAACTTTATCCTCCCCTCAGTTACTAACCATATGTCCCCTACTAAACTTCCTAGTCCTGCCACGTTAGTGGCTAGGGCAGTAGTTCCCTTTCCAAGGTTCCCTTACCCACTCTAAAAACCACTATGTTTGGACACTTGATCCTCAGTGTTTTTGGAGGACAAGCAACCTAGAAGGGTCACTAGACCTGTTTGTTGCTTGATTTCCTTTGTACTCCTTTGTACACACACATATACACACCACATATATAGACTGCAAGTATAACACAAAAACACATACGCGCACATATACACCACACCCCCAACCCCATACACAATACATACGCACGCACCATACAATCACATACAACATAAGACCACCACACACACACACACACACACTTTAGCTTACCTGGGTACACGAATACATACAAAAATACATTTTTTTGTATACGGTATGTGTATGAAAGATACAAAAGGCAAAGTTGCCTGAATAAAGTGCCCCCGCCCCCACCAGTTAAATGATTGATAGATAGAGAGCCAAATTGACAGGTAATGTGTGGAGTCAAAATGTCTAGACACACGGAGCTTGAAGCACCTTAAAGGTCGTAGGATGAGGAAAAAGACAGATTGAGGGGAGGAGAGTTTCACAGCTAACTTGTTTGAATAGAAGAAAGACTTGGAAAATCGGTTCACTCTTGGGTTAGAGAGTTGGACAGAACAGAAAAGGGATTGGGGGAATGTGCCTGCGGAAAAGGGGAGGGTACCCCCACTCCCCCTTAACGGCAGGAGGTATGCACTTAAAAAAAGCTCTGAAGAACACTGAAAATAGCGGTTATTAGTAATAGAAGGAGTGAGAGAAGATGTGCAACCATTTGCAGGTGTGTTGATGAGGGAGAGATTAGAGGAGGAGGGAAACGACTAGAGGAGGAGAGAGAGGGAGGGGTAGAGAGGGTAGAGGAGAGAGGAGAGGGAGGAGGGAGGAGAGGAGAGAGAGATGGTAGGCCAAAAAAAAAGAGTGAGGAGAAGGTTGAATTTGTTGTGTGTTGATGAAGAAGGTGAAGGAGTAAGAGGAGAAAGGAGGAAGAAGGTGAAGCGATTAGGTTGAGGAACGTGAATGTGAAACTCGATAGTGGCCGTCCACAAACTGCCAGCAGTCTTGGAAACGGCAGAAGAAACAAAGAAAAAGCAGAAACAGAAAGGACATTAGAGGATAAAAGGCCCACCCAAGATTCAGATGACGGGGATTTTAGATAGAAGCCGAAACAAAAGTACTAGAAACAAGTAGGGTAGTTAGAACATTAGAGATTTTGTGCCAAAAGTCCAGAAAGGAGGATACCCGAAAAGAGCATCACCAGTAGAGCGGCCCTTTGAAAAACAACCGTAATGGCGATCTGAAAGGGAGATTACGGGAAGATAAATACTTACGGACATTTTGAATTACGAATAGATTTTTAAAAACTTAAACGAGATGCAAGAAATTAGAGGCAATTGAAAACGATAGTTGGAGGGTCGAGGAGCGGTCACCAGTCATGTGGACAGATTGAATGAGGAGCAAAATTCCAGGCAAGAAGGGAAGATGTTGGAGGAAAGACAGAGATGGAAGAGTTGCCTAGGTTAGGAAGTTTAGCCATAGAAGATTTTTTTTTTTTTTAGTCATGTGTCAAACCGGGGAATGTTGTTTGAAGACTGGAATGAATAAGAGAAGGAAATACAGGAAATTGCAACATGCAATAGCATTGTTTTGACAATTACGTCACCTCCAAAGACAAATTACATCACTTTTCCAAAGACAATTACTATCACTTCCAAAGGACAATTACATCACTTCCAAAGACAATACATCAACTTCCAAAGGACAATTACATAAGCTTCCAAAGACAATTACATCACTTCCAAAGACAATTACATCACTTCCCAAAGACAATTACATTCACTTATCCAAAAGACAATTACATTCACTTCCAAAGACAATTACATAACTTCCAAAGGACAATTACATAACTTCCAAAGGACAATTACATCATATTCCAAAGACAATTACATCACTTCCAAAGGACAAGTTACATCCACTTTCCAAAGATCATAATTTGACAACTATTAGAGGACAATTATATATTATTTGCATATACAATAATAACAACTGATAAAGAAAGGACTTGGCCTTTCGGTCTGACACCCTGGTTCTTTAGTATACAGGAGGAAAGCCATTCCGGTCCGATTTGCATTCTTTGTATCAAGACCAGAGAGGGCTTACACAAGCGCACACACCCACTCTTCACAAAACATTTAGCTCCAACCTGTACACTTAAAAAGACACACACACCCAAAACAGAGATGCACACTTTACAGGGGGAGGTCTCCACTTGAGAGGATTTTTTTCTTGACCCCTTTCTCCCTCATGGTGAGCCCCATTGTTTTGAGATTTTAAGACGTTTGCCCCCATAAGTTTGGTTTGTGATTTTAAGGAATTTCCGCCCCCATTCTGTCAATTTTAAGACCTTTCGTGCAATTTAGGTGTCGATTTTTCCTGGCGAGCGTTTAGCGAGCCTGTAATTTAAGAGTAAACCGGCCTTCGGCCGGGACATTTTTCTACCGAAAAATGTACAAATTTATTCTTGAAAGGGGAGGGTCAAGGGGGTGACATTTTAAGATTGCTGGAGGAAGTGAGGGAAAAAACAAACTAGAAAAACCTCCCCTTTAACCTCACTTGCTCTCCGCTCAGTGGTAAACACGCACAGCCCTCCTGGCCTATTTTTCAACAAAGCTTCTCTCTTCCTCTGTCTCTCTCTCTCTCTCTCTCTCTCTCTCTCTCTCTCTCTATCATCTGCTCTCTTCACACCGCAGCAATCTAAACAAAAGCCTTAAGCCACCTCCTCTATTTTGTTAACTCTCCCCACCACCCCTTCTTAGTTTTCTTCCTCTGTCTTCCTCATCCCCTTCGTTTATCCTGTTTTTCCTTCTTCTCCCTTCCATTATCCCTTCCTCCTCTATCCTCTTTATCTAATTTCTGTTCTTCTCGTTTTTTCTCTATATTTCATTCTACCTTCCCCTTCCTTCTACAGTATCTCCTCAACTTCTAAACCTTTCTTGTATTTCCCCTTTTCTCCTATTCAGTCGCAATAGAGGTTAGGAATAGTTCACCCCCAAAACACTCGCTATTTTTACTTTCTCTTTTGCAGTCTCTTATTCTGGCTCTTGAATGTGTTGTGTTATTTTGTTCATTGGTTCTTTTCTTGTGTCTTTATCGTTCCTTTTCGGCCCTCTTTCACGTTGTTTTGAATTCTCTCTTGGTTTGTATGACGCTTGTCTTGCTTTACTATTTTATCTCTCTTCCTGATCACCAGTCTCTGTGCATGCCATTTCCTTTCCATTTCTAACTATACTATAAATTCCTTCAGGCGATTTCCAAGCCCTGTAACGTTATTAACTTCTAACAGTCTTCATGTACGGCAAATTGACGGAGGGAGCGGAGGGTGGGGAGAGAACCTTCATCTTTGCTATTCTGTCCTTCTACTTTCCCTTAGGTCTGCTATCTCTACTAGGATTAAGTCCTGGCCACCTCGCAGGGATCGTAAGATCTGTGTGACCAGTGATCTATGTACATTTATGTAAATATATGTAACTCTCTCTCTCTCTCTCTCTCTCTCTCTCTCTCTTCACATGTCGGCCCCAACTCATGGCCAGCTAACGTCGTTTTCATTATCTGCCT
>CM064570.1:482071-492071 GCA_032716605.1 Paralithodes platypus
GACAAATGTTCAAATGTATCTCGAAAGGGGGTCTTGGAGTGTTTATTATACATGTTTACTTTTTATTCAAGCTTGAAGGAGGTCTAGAGAGCAAACTAAAAAAAAAAAAAAAAACACACACACACGCACACACACACCTCCCCTTATAATGTCTAAAATAATCCACCTTTCAAACTTTTTAAAGGTAGGGCCTATACTGGTAGTAATAAATCCATTTAATATGAACATAAACATAGAAGAACTTAACCCACATACAGCGTATATTTAATATAAAGTAATGATTTTACAATTAGCTTTTCCAGTGTTGTACACTCTTGGTTTCCGGTCCAGTGGGTTTACTGAAATATATTTTAAAACCTTGGAGTGGTATTTTCTATGCTGCATAAAATCGTCTGGCGGGAAAAGGATACATAAAAGGCAGTCTCGGAATAAAGGGATTAATATGTCTGTCTGTCTGTTACTGTTCTGTCTGACTGTTTGTCTGTCTCATTCAACCACCTATCAAAAGATCTGTCTGTATGTATTATTCATTCGTAACAAATCTCTCTTACTCTTTTCTCTCTCTCTCTCTCTCTCTCTCTCTCTTTCTCCCATTCACCCAACCTACAAACACACACACACACACACACACATACACACTAATGCACACAGAAAACTAAAACACACACACTACACCACCACCACCACCACCACCACCACCACCACCAACAAAAACAACAACAACCACACAATCTCACCTTTTTCCCCCTTCTCATCCAGTTTATTTTTCTTTCCAAGCCTCGTTAAAATTTCAAACCCGTTCGCTCAATTCCCATGCATAAAAATGAACCCCCCCAAAAAAAAATATATAAAACATAAGGATTGAGCGGAATCTAAGCGCGGTGAGGGAACGAAAAACTTTGAGCATAATCGAAAGCAAAAAAAAAAAAAAAAAAAAAAAAAAAAAAAAAATCGAAGAAAATAAAAGTGACACTCTTTTCATTTGGGTTGTGCCTGCGTGGGAACTTGTACTTGTTGTTGGCGGTATGGGGGTAATGTTATTTAGTAGTGGTGGTGTTTTTGTTGTTATTGTTGGTAGTGATGATGTTGTTGTTTCAGTAGTTGCTGTTGTTGTTGTTGTTGTTGTTCGGGGTAGTGGTGTTGTAGTCGGTGGTAGTGTTGGTGGTGGTGTTGGTGACGGCACTAACTGTGGTAATGGTGATGGTGGTTATGGTAGTGATGGTAGTGATAGTGACGGTACTAGTTGTGATAATGGTGGTGGTGGTGGTTATGATGGTGATGATGGTGGAGGTCGTTCTGGCGATAATGGTGGTGATAGTGATGCTGCTGCACCTCATTATTTATGATGGTAATAATAATAATAGTGGTGGTGTGTAATGATGATGATGATGGTGATAGTGGTGATGATGATGATAGTGGTGACTATGAGTGATGATGGTGTGGGTTATGTTTTTCTTCTTTTCTTCTATTTTACCTAACGAGTTTCCACTAGGTCGCGCTAATAAGTGATGTCTCGGCACCAAGTATGTTTTGATTAATAATTGGTATCGGCAATATCTAAGCTTCATTTCTTCATATCGAGTGAAATATACAAACATGTTCCTACACTTACCCACCCTATTTCAACATCTGACAGACATTATTACAGCACAGAGCGATCCAAACGTAATGACAGCTGGGACATGACTTATTAGCGCAACCGTACATACGTCTATTTTGAGTTGATTAACCCCTTCTATACCGGCGGCGTCTTGATTTTATTCTAGCAATAGTTAGACGATTTGGTGCAGCTTAAAAGATGATGATTATAGTGATAGTGATGATGATGATAATTATAGTAGTGCTAGTGGTGGTGATTATAGTAGCGTGGTATAGATGATAGCAGCTATGGTAATCCTCTTTCTAAATGGGAGGGCCGGGTACTGAAGTTGCTATGAATATTAAGGTAATGGTAATGGTGGAGGAAGAGAGAGAGAGAGAGTGAGAGAGAGAATAAAGAAAGAAAGAAAGAAAGAGAGAGAGAGAGAGAGAAAGAAAGAGAGAAAGAGAGAGAGAGAGAGAGAGAGAGAGAGAGAGAGAGAGAGAGAGAGAGAGAGAGAGAGAGAGAGAGAGAGAGAGAGAGAGAAAGAGAGAAAGAAAGAGAGAGAGAGAGGTAAATAACGAGTCTAAGCTATCACGACAATTAAAACCTAGTATATTAGATGTCTTGAGAGAGAGAGCGAGAGAGAGAGAGATTAACTAGTAAGATAGGCAAATAAAGACAGTCTAGGCTTCACGACAATTAGAATATACAATGTAATGGGTGTTTCGGGTGCATTTAGAGAGAGAGAGAGAGCGAGAGAGACGCAAGGTAGAAGAGGAAATTGGTTGGGAAATGAGAAAAGCTTACAAGAGAACGAGAGAGGGGGTTACTAAGATCTATATTATTAAAAGTGTAAGACGACTTATATTATTAAGTGTTGTGCGTGATCTAGGAAGGAAGGAATTATTGAAGGAAGGAAGGAAAGAAGGACATAAGAGGGAGATGAGATGAAGAGATGATAGATAAGAAGGATAATGTTAAGGAAGGAAGGAAGGAAAGAAGGATATAAGAGGGAGGTGAGATGAAGGGAGGATAGAAAAGAAGGACGACGTTAAGGAAGGAAGGAAGGAAGGAAGGAAGAAAGAAAGAAAGGAAGGAGAGAAGGAAGGATATAAGAGGAGATGAGATGAAGAGATGATAGATAAAAGGATGACGTTAAGGAAGGAAGGAAGAAAGGAAGGAAGGATATGAGGGAGATGAACACGACAGATGATAAGATTTGAAGGAAAGAAGGATGATATGCACGATGGAATGAAGTATTGAAGGAAGGAAGGAAGGAAGGATACAAAAGGGAGATGAGAAGGAGAGATGGAGGATAAGAAGGAACGTAGGATGATATGCAGGATGAAATTGAAGGAAGAGAAAAGGATTAAGGGAGAGCGATTTCTGTTCTACCTCATTGTATAAAAGGTAGACAGATAAACAGAGAGAGAGAGAGAGAGAAAGGGGGTGGGGGGGTGGGGGGGGGGAGAGAGTTCACCATGTACCCTGAATAAACTAGGGAAGGTACTGCCCCGAGACAACAGTACACACACACACACGCCCACACACGTACACAATTACTTACACACACACACACACACACACCAACATTCCACCTACGTACCTACATTTATAATATGTTTACCTGAACCGTCGCTGGGCCAATTAATTACTTACATTACGGGACTACAACATCATCATTATCATCATCAATATCATCCTCACCATTATTATTATCAACATCATCCGTCATTGCAGAAAGGGGTTGGGAAGCCATGTGCTAACTAAAGACATTCATCAAGCGGGGATCGAACTCGTGGCCCCCACTTGTGGCTTACACACGCGACCTTTGCTCCACGCTAGCTCTCCTTAATCATACCGGCACTTTAACTTAAATAAGTATAGGACACTTGCTGACATATTATACTTATACTTAAATACTTATACAGCACTTGCATCATATACCTTCACTTAAATACTTATACACTTACATATTATACTTTAACTTTAATAATTACAAGACACATCATATACCTACACTTACATACTCATACCACACTCTTCCACACCTCACACATTAACACACATACCAACACTTTATTATGTGTTAGTTTGCCTACGTCGGTATTCGTCACAACTATCCCCAAACACATCACCAAAGGCCTCAATAGAGTACCCCAAAATATACCCCACTGCCCTCTTCACATACATTTAAGGAGACATGGGCAGTTTTTCTGTTCCCAACTTCTTCCTCATGTTTAGCCCCATTAGTTTTCAGATGTTATGACGTTCGGCCCATTAGTTCGGCGATTTAAATAACTTTCGCCCCATTGCGTTGTCAAATTTTAGACCTTTCGTGCAATTTAGGTGTTGATTTGTTCCTGGCGAGCAATAGCGAGCCTGTAATTTTAAGAGTAACCGGCCTTCAGCCGGGAAGTTTTTCTACCGAAAAATGTACAAATGTATCTTGAAGGGGGATCTAGGGGATGTTTTTATTAAGCTTGATGTAGGTCTAGCGAGGAAACTAAACATAAATTAATGCATGAATTAATAAACCAAAAAATCGGCCACTATCCCATTAACAATTCATGTATCTTGCATATTTACGGTCCCTCGTATATCATATTCCCTTTGTACTGGCTCCAAGGTTGAGGTTTTCTTCTGTACAGACACTTCCAGACCCTCTAATTTGAGTCACTAGCACTTCACCTCTACCTGAGCAGTCCATAAGTAGTTAATAATTCATATTATGTGCAATCAATATTCAAATGACTGGAGTTCTCGTAAAGGGGCTCCAGTCCTGACGCTATTCATGACTTACAGTGTGCTGGCTTAATAATCCAATAGGGGTTGAATGCCTCTGAAGTCCTATTGTAAGTAACTAAACAAAATAAATATTAATATATATATATATATATATATATATATATATATATATATACCGGGTATATACAGTATATATATATATATATATATTATATATATAGATATATATATATATATATATATATAATAATATATATATATATATATATATATATATATATATATATATAATTATACAGTATGTATACGGTATATTTATAATTACTAACCACTAACACCACAGACCTACAGGAACCCTTCACTAACATTGGACTAATATTATTAACATTACTCCAACATTACACCAACATTACACAAACACTTCAGGCGACCTCCCCACCGATTAAGTATGCATGACACGCACACAAGCATAGCACAAGCACTCACCAGCCATCTAGGTTTACACCACACACACTTACCCTCACAAAACACGGCATTCAACAAGCGGTCGGGAAGCAATCGAGGGTATGTGGCACGTGCTTGAAAGGGGGTGGGGGGGGGGGGGGGGGATGGTTTACTCTTTGGTCGATTTTGTCATGTATTCATTATTTTGTTCTAGTTTCGTTTTGTTTTTTTCATTTATTTATTTGTTTTTCTACTTTTCTCCCTTGACCTCCATCAAACTTAAAACAAAAACTCCCTTAGATCCCCCTACGAGATAAATTTGTACATTTTTCGGTAGAAAAATGACACGGCCGAAGGCCGGTTCCTCCACAATTACAGGCTCGCTATCGCTCGCCAGGACAACAAAATCGACACCTAAAGGGCACGATAGGTTTTAATAATAACAAAGAAATGGGGCGAAAGGTCTTAAAATTGACAAACTAATGGGGCAAACGACTTAAAACCAAACAAGTAAATCTAAACCGGAGGTTGGCTGATCTCCGTAACTAAAGGGTCTCCAAGGCAAATCAATCGCCACCAAATTCTCAATAATGGTATTCCTGGAAAAGGCATAGGGTTGGCAAAATGTAAGAATGGCAGGGGGCGAAAATTGGTAGGGGTGGGTAGGGGGGGGAGAGATAGAGAGTTAGTGAGAGAGAGAGTGAGTGTGTGTGTGTGTGTGTGAAAGAGAGAGTGTGTGTGAGAGAGAAAGTGTATGAGAGTGAGAGAGAGAGAGATTTCAGCTACACTTAAACGATTTTATGAAGGCTAGCAAGGATGTAGGGTAGCTATAAGGATTAAGTGAAATAGTCTGTAGCCTTTTAATGGATAGACGTCCTTCCTAAGCTGTAACCAATCGCATAATACTCGCCAGAATATATTGAAAAGGACGTCACCTATCATCAGCATTCCACGACGCATTCTTCACTTCGATTCTGGCTAACATTCGACGGTTTAATTCAGCTCTGGGAAAGAAAGGGGTGAAGTATATCTCGATTATCCCCCTTTAACTTCACAATGTTGAAAAAAGGATGTTACATATTACTTTCTATCTATCTATCTATCTTCGATCTATTTATCTATCTATCTATCTATCTATCTATCTTCGATCTATTTATCTATCTATCTATCTTCGATCTATTTATCTATCTATCTATCTTCGATCTATTTATCTATCTATCTTCTATCTATCTGTCTATCTATCTTCTATCTATTTATCTATCTATCTATCTAACTATCTGTCTGTCTGTCTGTCTATCTATCTATATATATCTATCTATCAATCTACATCTACCTATCTATAACTATCTATCTATCTGTCTGTCTCACTCTCTCTCTCTCCCCCCAGAGGTAAAATATTCATAAGAGGTGAAAGGGGATGGCTGTCTACAGGAAAAATACAGTTAGTGAAGTAACTGATAACATAAACCTACCTCTCTCTCTCTCTCTCTCTCTCTCTCTCTCTCTCTCTCTCTCTCTCTCTGTGCTTTTGTGTGTGTGAGAGCATATATACAGTATATATATATATACTGTATTATATATCTAACTATCCATCAATGTTTTATCTTACAAACTCACTCTCACTCACTCACTCACTCACTCTCACTCTCTCTCACTGGATGCACCAAAGCCATCCACTTAACATTCATTGATATAGTCACACACACACACACATTAATATGGACGACCACAGCAATAGGGACGCACATGGATACGCCCACATTCACACCCACACACACGCACATACACATAGAAACACACACACGCACATATACATACACACGCACGAAGACATACCTAAAACATATTTCCCTTCCTCACAAACACACACACTCATTATTTACTGGTATATCAACTACACACACACACACACACACACACTGTCATATGTACATATGTATGTAAATATACATACATATGAGCGAGAACATATTGCTCACTAGCGCAACTTATTATAAATCTATGCATAAGCATTATCTATTATTAAGTGTTCTTGTATCTTCATCCATGTATTTCCACCCTTAACAATAGAATGCCCAGCTTTTCCACATTTCGCCTTCTATCACACACACACACACAAACACACACACACACACCTACACTAAAGAATATCCTATACACTACAATTCCCCCAAGCTGTCTCTACTGTTTTTTTTTATATCCTTGTTTTGTTCTCTACCGAGGATTAACCTCCCATTGTAGTAGGCTGTACCTGACCCTACCTGTACAGACTTGTAAGCCACTCCCTCTTTACCCTTTTCAACTCCTCACCTGACACTACCAAAACAGTTCTTGTATGTATGTATGTTTGTGTGCATACGTGAGTGTTTGTGTATACGGGCATGTGCACACTTACTGCATGTTCTTATGTTCTAATATATGTATGTATATGTATGCGTATGTATGTGTATATATGTATGTTCTGTATATGAGTAAGTAAATAAATGTGTATATGTACTGTATATCACTTACTCTCATGGTTAATTTATGATAATTTGTATGTTGCACCTGCATCATTATTGTATTTATTTTTTGTTTGTAAACTGAGCTTACCATCTTCATATCTGTACATCTCATGTTCATCCACTAAATTGTAAAATGTGTATTTTCAGCTCATGAGGCTGCCATTCTTTAATAAACCGTTTATTATTATTATTATTTATTACACACACATACACTCACACCTCTATACACCTGCACACATTCTTGCACCCAGTATACATATTCACACATATACATCTCACTCTCACTCACTCACTCACTCACTCACTCACTCACTCTCTCTCTCTTGCCCTCTAATGTTGACAAATGTCAAACTTTGGACGTTGGTACAAAAAAAAAAAATATTATGATCATCAAATGAAAGGCCAACCAATAATAGCAAACGTTAAGGTTAAAGATCTCGGGGTTATATTTTCTGAGAACCTAAAATCATCAGAACAATGTGCTGCTGCGGCAAATAAAACTGACAAAGCCTTGGGATTTATCATAAGAAATTTTACCTTTTATAACGAGAACATTATTTTTCCGATATTCAAAAGCATTGTTACATCCCATCTCGAGTATGGCGTTCAGTTCTGGTCCCAGTATTTAAAGAAAAACATTGACAAACTTGAATCCGTGCAGGGTAGAACAACTAAGCTAATCCCCTTTAAAAAAAAACAAGCCATATTATACAAAAAAATAAATATATATATATATATATTCTCACTAAAGAAAACGTGGTTATGAGTAGAATATAGTAGGGAATGCAAGGTTACAAGGTATGTGTGGTTTGAGTATATGTGTAACTCTCACCTAACCCATGCTAACATACCCACACACATCCACCCTCACCTATCCATATGTACTGTATATCCACTCACCCATACTCACACCTGCATATTGAAACTCGCACCTCCCCCCCTTAACCTAACGCCCCCACTCTGCCCCCCAGCAGTCGCACCCACATTCACCCCTATACCCAGACCCAGACCCCCCCCCCAACAATCGCACCCATGTCCACCCCCACACCCAGACACCCCAGCCTTCGCACGCACGCCCTTCGCACCCCCCTCCACACCCACGCCCACACCTACCCCCCACGCCCTTCGCACCCACATTCACCCCACACCCAGACCCCACAGCTTTCGCACCCAAGCCTACCCTCACCCCCCACACCCTTCGCACCCACCCCCACCCTCCACGCCACACCCACCCCCAGACCCCCCAGCTATCGCACCCACACCCACCCTCCACACCCACACCTGACCTGACCTGAATAATCCAGTCTCTGACCAAATTCACCTTCGACCTTTTCCACCTTCCCTCCCCCTCCCCCCTCCCCTCTTTCTCTCACTCTTCCCGCCCTCTGCTCCCCTCCTTTCTTTCCGATTTTATTCAATGTTTGCCTCTATTTCCCCTCCTTTACCTCTATTTCCCCTATTTTACCTCTTTCCAGTTATTTTTTAGATAGGGCAGGGAGCTAGGAATCCCCCTCCCCTTGAAAAAATCACCTACTAGACGAGACAGAGAAAGGGGCAAGGGAACGCAAAAGTGGTCCCGGACCCTAAAAATTGGAACTTTAAATTATGTTTCTGTTCGGGCCCTGTCTAAAGTCAGCCACCCCTAGCTATGGGGCATATGTGCCTGAGTATATACATACCTCTATCTCTCTAATTTCCTCTATTTTGCTTTCCAATATTTGCCACTATTTTCCCTATATTATCTTAGAACTTTACTCCTATTCCCCCATTTCACCTCTACCTCCCCTATCTTTTCACCATTCTTACCTTTCTGTTTTTTTACCCTTCATAGCTTTATTTCCTGTTATCATTATTCCTATTCCTATCTTTATTCTTTTCCACACCTGCCTTTCCCGCACTCTCCCCTATTTCCCCTTTTCATCCCCTCCTCCCCTCTCCCTTTCCCCTACTATCTCATCCTTCTTTCTCCTTGATCTACCATCTGTATTTTAGTCCCCTTTTTCCCCTTCCCTGTTTTCTGTTTCCCCTCTCCTTTCACCTCTCTTTATTCCCTTCTTCCTCTGAATTCCACATATTCCTCTGTCTATTCCTTGCTTTCCCGTGTCCTCCTTCTCTCTTTTACGCCTCTTTCATTTACTCCCTCTTTCTCTCTCTCTCCCCCATTCTCCCTTCTCCCCCGTTCTTCCTCTTTCCTAATTCCCCCTTCGTGTTTACCTCTTCCATTCCTTCGTACCTCATTTCGTCCTCTCCTCTCTCCTTCCCCTTATAAATCCCTCTCTTCGTCCAATCCTTTCGTCCATCTTTCGTCCACCCCTCTCCTTCCCTTATCCCTCTGTTCGTCCATTCCCTCACTTCTTCTCCCACATTATATTCCCCTTTCCTATTCTCCCATCTCTCCCTATTTCCAACTTTTTATCTCCTGTACTGAAGTCCCATATTCGCATTTTCAACCATTCTCTCACATCCCCTTCCTCCCTCATTCCCCTCCCTTCTTTTCGTACTCCTCTCTCCACCCCTCCTCTCTATCCTGCACCATCCTCTCCTTTCCCTCCCTCCCCCCTACACCCTCCCATCCTCTCCTTCCCCCTCCCACACGTGTCAGGCTTTGCACCCCAAGGGAAGGTGGGGGAGGAAAAGAGAGAGAGAGAGAGAGAGAGAGAGAGAGAGAGAGAGATAATAGGAGAAAGGCTTATAGAAAATGTATATGAGAATAGCTGAGAAA
>CM064570.1:499571-513225 GCA_032716605.1 Paralithodes platypus
GAAGCCCTATTAACGTTAAATTAATAGTATAGATAGTATTGTATTTGACCCCATCACCACCATGCCGTAATTGTTATCATTTTCTAGTTACCATTAGGCGATTTTTAGTTATTAATCTACCTCTACGACTCAAATGGGTAAATACAATCTCAATATACCCTCTCAATAGCATAGTTCCTTCCTAAACTGCATAAAGTAGTATAGTTTTAGCCCGAATAAAAGGTTAAAAAGGCGTCATGGTGTTGAAGGGGTTAAGATTCTGTTTCTGAGGAATAAGCGAGCCCACAAACACGGATCTTGCGTTTGAGTCATGTCCTAAGTGGCTCAAAATGTAACACAGAGAAAGTTGTTGACCTCATTAAAAAGCTTACGTTAAATATGCAGGTTACTGTAAATAATTTGGTACAGGATTCTGCCTAAACAAATATAAACGGCTTCAAGGCCTTCAGTGCTTCCTTGCTTTGTTTGTTTGTTTTGTTTGTATTTTGTTTGTGTGTTTGTTTTGTTTGTGCTTGTAACTTTTTGCTTGGACTTAATTATCTTAGAGAGGGGTAGGAGTAAGAGAGGTAGTGTGTGTGTGTGTGTATGTGTATGTGTGTGTGTATGTGTGTGTGTATGTGTGTGTGTGTGAGAGTACGTTAATCATTGTTAAAGTACTGAGATCCATATAAAGGAATCTCCTCTAGTTCCTGCACCCATTACACTGACATATCTCATTACACACAAATAAGACACAAACAACAAGTATATATATTAATACTTTAGAGTAATGTATTTATATATATATATATCACGTTAAGGTTCTCGATGATAAAGTAGAATATAAAAGTCGCATATTCGGCGGCATCTTACCATAAAGCAGACATACGAACAATTATTCAAATACAAATGGACACAAAAGGTATATGGATAGATAAAAAGATAACTACACATAAATAAATAAATATATATACCAGCTTATACAATATATATATATATATATATATATATATATATATATATATATACCTGTATATACAGTATACATACATATACAGTATATATATATATATATATATAATTGTATAATACACACTGTGACACTAACTATTTTTAATGTTATTCATATGCTAATTCAGCCACGTTAACTTGTTTATGTAAATGATCTTGATTATGTCAATATGGAAAGGTGATATTCAGGACGCACACACACACACACACACACACGTAATAGCAACCTCATAAAAAACATACAAATTCATATTACATAATAAAATATATACAATATTTATATAATTAAATCAAACACATGTACACAAAACCTAACACAAGACCAAATACAGAAAACACACACACACACACACACACACACACACACACACACACACACGCACACACACATACTAACAAAACACAAAACCAGGTACTTACATGAAATAGCCAGCCCGTCATTCTGTGGATATAAAAAATGCTTAGATTAATTAAAGATTATGATCATCAAGCTTTGCACTCACAGTTCTATAGTTTGTATTACTTATATTTATCACAAACATTCTAGTCAATTAACCCATTCAGTATCAGATACGTTCTTATTATCATATTCTGGCAACTAGTATACGATTTTATTCAGCTTAGGAAGGACCTCTAGCATTATTAAGGCTTCCAACTATCCCAACCAACCCTTTTAACTACCACATATCCTTCCTAAGCTGCATACTATCGTCTAAATATAGCTAGAATAAAATATAACACACGTCGCTGGTACTCAAAGGGTTAACTAAAAATAACACGATAAAAGAGGCAAAGCTACCTATAGTGAGGGTCCTGTCAAATAGAAAGATTGCTAGAGAGACAAATTCAATGTACGTCTAGGTGCCGTTGTAAAGGTGTATCCCTCAATACCTTCACCTGACCTGACCTGGCCTGGAGTCCAAAAGGGGTATGAAGGAGTTCGTGTTGTAGGATGAAGGAAAGATAGATGGATGAAGAGAGTTCCAGAATGTACTTACTACCTGGAAGAAAACTGGGAAAATCGATTTACTCTTGGGTTTGAGAGTTGGACAGATAGGGGTGGGAATGTGCTGATAGCTGGGTGCCATCATTCCGTAAAGGAGGAAATTTACACTGACAAAATCTCTAAAGAATACTAATTATTTTAATAACAGTAGCAGGGAGAGAGAGAGAGAGAGAGAGAGAGAGAGAGAGAGAGAGAGAGAGAGAGAGAGAGAGAGATGCAACACTGCACACACACACACACACATATACTGAATTACCAACCCACCTACTCAAACACTAAAGCATTCACCCAAACTGAAACGTCCACCCACCAACCCACACACATACCCACCCACCCAAACATTGACTGAAACACCTACCCACACACACACACACACACACACACACAAACACACACACACTGTAAGCATAATGTAATTTAGTATAAGTGGATGTATGATCTCTGACCTTATTTGATCTTGGTCACTTTGATCTTTGACCTCTTTGTCTGGTTAATTATAATAGTCTCTCTCTCTCTCTCTCTCTCTCTCTCTCTCTCTCTCTCTCTCTCTCTCTCTCTCTCTCTCAATGTATGCCACTCCATCTAACTACTTGCTTTCCACCTCTCTCACTCACTCACAAACATACATAACCTCACTCTCTCTCTCACACACACTCACTCACAAACATACATATTACATACACAACCTCACTCTCTCTCTCACACACACTCACTCTCACTCTCTCTGTAAGCCAATCCATCCAACTGTTTACTTGCCACCTCTCTCTCTCTTTTACTCACACACACTCACAAACATACACACACGCTCTCTCTCTCTCTCTCTCTCTCTCTATATATATATATATATATATATATATATATATATATATATATATATATATATATATACAGGTATATATGTATATATATACGGTATATATATACTGTATATATCACTCTCACACTTTTTTTCTTTCTTCGCTCTCTCTCTTACTCACACACACTCACAAGCAGACACACGCGCCCCCGCCTCTCTCTCTCTTACTCACACACACTCACAAGCTGACACGCCCCCGCCTCTCTCACTCACTCACTCACTCTCTCTCTCTCTCTCTCACACACACACCACTTACTTCCCTCCTCCACTCTTGCATGTCCATAAATTATAAAGTCACCAATCATCATCATCATCATCGACTTACAAAACAAAGTAACCCAAGACAAACTAACTCGACATAACAAGCGATTTATCAACCCCGCAGCGAGTGCATATAATCAGGCCTTTGCTTGTTTGACTTGTTTGTTAGCCTTCATTCTGTCGAGTTATGGACTTAACCCCTTCTGAACCGGTGACGTTTTTAAAATTTAATTCTAGCTATACTTAGCAGATTTTGTGCAGCTTAAGAAGGATCTGTGGTAGTAAAATGGGGAAAGTGAGATAGTTCGAAGCCTGTTAATTGTTCTAAACTGAAAAAAATCGTCTTATAGTTGCCAGAATATAATGTTTAAGGTCATTACACACCATATAGAAATAATGAGTAATGATATTACCGGTACGGTCTTACCTGCTAATTGACCACTTGTGAGTTTCAGGCTATAAGGAAGTTAGAGCCGTGAACATCGATATTTAAGAGAAATATAATAATAATGTAGGTTTCTAATGGATACATAGAATGTTGAATTGGGTTTTATGTATATATAAATGTTCTACGACCATATTTTAGCTGGTAATTCTGCTAAATATCGATGTCTACAGCTCCAACTTCCTTATAGCCTGAAACTCGCAAGCGGTCAATTGCCACTGCTAAATTATTCACACACTTTAGACCATTTAATTGACCACTTGCGAGTTCAGGTTATTAGGAAGTTGGAGCTGTAAACATCGATTTAAAGAAGAAATGCAATAATAATGTAAGTTTCAGATGGATAAAAAGTATGTTGAACTTGCTTGTATGTATTTATAAATGTTGAACTTGCTTGTATGTATTTATAAATGTTGAACTTGCTTGTATGTATTTATAAAGTATGTTGAACTTGCTTGTATGTATTTATAAAGTATGTTGAACTTGCTTGTATGTATTTATATAAGTGTACTACAAGTCTACAGCCACACTTTAGCTGGGAATTCTGCTAAATATCGATGTCTACAGCTCCAACTTCCTTATAGAACGAAACTCGCAAGTGGTCAATTAGAGACGCCTATCCATTACGTATTTCGTCATGTTGTAATTCATCGAAGTATGAATGTGAATAAGGGATGCAATATATTTTTACCGTAAATCCAAAATAAACACAAGACATAAGTGAAAAGAAAACAGAATCCACACGAATATGATAAAGATAAGTAATTAATGGATAATATAAAGCCATAGATAGATAGATAGATAGATAGATAGATAGATAGATAGAGAGAGAGAGTATATATATTGACAAGGCGGTGAGGGCATGAATTATTTAAATGATCGTCGATTAGATGGTTGCAAAAGAAAGCTGTGTGTGGGAGAGAGAGCGAGAGAGAGAGACAGAGAGAATGATACTATTTATAATGATATATATATACTGTATATATATATATACTGTATATAGGAATACAAGAACGAAGGATCGAATTATATATACCATTATAATATAATGAATAAAAGAAGGATACTCTACAGGCAAGGCATACAGACAAATACATATATTAAAGACATACCAGTACACAAAAACGTAAACACATATTCATACAAGCAGGCTTTACAAAATACATAAATAAAACAGCGACACAAAGAAGTTAAGCAAAGGTAAATTAGGAAAATATCACACACACACACACACACACACACACACACACACACACACACACATTAGTCAGGTGTAACATTCTTTTCCGTGACAAAATATGTGTTCAATACTACATAAACATATATAATTTTACAGGCAGTTGGCCATAAACATAATCTATCAAATAAGAAACATGAACTACTGTTTTGAAGCAGCTAAAAAAGAAGTAACGAAAATAATATGTGAATTAAAATACTATATCCTATCTAGGCTTGTTCTTTGATTAAACATGAAATGAAATTGTATTCAACATTACATGCATCAAAAACGAAACTTAAATACAAAAAATATTATTATAAATACCGAATCTCAATATCTCACTCAAACTTTCAATTGTGCAAAACTTATGTTACGGGTGGTTATATTAAAACTTATGTTACGGGTGGTTATATTAAAATATATATTATTGAAGTTACACGAAAGGTCACTAATTAATTAACACCGAAAAATGAGATAAATAAATACCAATCTCTCTCTCTCTCTCTCTCTCTCTCTCTCTCTCTCTCTCTCTCTATATATATATATATATATATATATATATATATATATATATATATATATATATATATATATATATATATATATATATATATATATATATATATATATATATATATATATATATATATATATATATATATATATATATATACACACCCAGTATATATATATACACAAATATTTATATCTTTCAGGCACTAAAGAAAATACTATATGTATAGCTAGGCAAGAGGCACCGAAAAAATCGACATCAAAGTCCCCGCACTACCGGTACTACAGTATATCCGACCTAATATCCTTACTGACGTCACAAAAACCCTCTCTTGCTCCAGTACTCAATTCGTCACGTCAGTAAGGGCCCCACGGTGATATGGATTGCCAAAGAAAACGGTATATACGGCGTGCTCTCTCCATCAAGGTATATACAGTATGCTCTCAATAATGTAGTGCGTATCGTAAGTCTGGCCGGAACGCTATACACTGACCCGGGGTGAGTGTGGGTATCGGGTTGCTTTTATGGTGATGGGTGGACAGTCGATACCCTGACGTGTGTAAGTTAAAAATGGCTACGACAACGACTAACACCAGAAAAAAAAAAAAAAAAAAAAAAAAAAAAAATAATAATAATGCTACAACTACTATTCAAGAGACGAACACAGGAACGATAATATAATAGTAATATACCGGTACCGTACTACTACTACTACTACTACTACTACTACTACTACTACTACTACTACTACTACTACTACTAATACTAACTAGTTACTATAAACAACTATAATAATAATAATTATACAAAGGTATCGGATATCTTTGAGAATGATAGGTGATAGTTCGATATGGTGGCGCTTGTGACAAATGCAAAAACGACCACAAGCATAAACAACAAACAACAATAACGATGACGATAATAATAATAATAATCATCATAATAGAAATTTTAATAATAATAATATCAAAACTAATTTATATTAATAATAACAAGTGTCAATTCCATATACTGTCGCGCAACCGAATACTGACAGGGATAAACTATGTTATGCAATATGTAATAATTGACCGAATCGCAGCAACAAAAACACAGATACTGCAATCTTCCCGGGAAGGATTGCGTTACCATTTCAATAACGTAATGTATTATAGACGTGAAATACCTTGTGATGAAAAATATTACATGCAATTGTCAATAACATTAATAAGGCTAAATACTGTATTGTTAGTCGAATTAATATACAGTATGTGTGTATGTGTATATATCTGCTGTACCGTACTATAATTATAAAGGCCACTTACTGTCTGTTTGTTCACGAACTACTCCCCCAATTTTCAATATGGAGAGCCCATACTTGGCATGCATACTAAGGGGGTGCCATAATAGGTCTTAAACAATTTATTTTTGTTCCATCATCCTCCGGGGGGAAGGGGGCCTCCCTCAGTTTTCAAGATGGAGAGCCCATACTTGGCATGCATAGGTCTGGTTAGGTTTGATATATTATTATTTTCCCCCGGGCAGTGCCGGGTACCTCAGCTAGTATATATATATATATATATATATATATATATATATATATATATATACATATATTATTCAAGTGATGGACAGCTGTATCTAGCCTATCTATCTTTCTACTTAAAACTATCTGATTATTTATTGATTTACCGTTGCATATTGTCGTCTTGCAAATTTTCAAAATTTGCAATACTACTGTTTTCACTGATATTATAATGATCACCATTACCTTAAATATACATTTAAAAATCATTAATGCATTCAGTTCAGTCGGTAGGTTTTCTCTTTTCATTTGATAGAGTCTGGACGTTTTTAAATTTACTAATTATTCTTGAGAGCATTAATATATATTCTCTCTCTCTCTCTCTCTCTCTCTCTCTCTCTCTCTCTCTCTCTCTCTCTCTCTGATTTTCTTTAAGAGACACTAATATTCTCTTTCAGTCTCATTTGGCTGGTGAAAATTAGTTCTTATTAGAAATGGTGGGGCGGAAAGAGAGAGATAGTTACATAGAGTTACATAGATACACAGACTACACAGGCCTTGCGGTCCCTACTAGGTAGTCCTAATATAATGCTATAATAAAATTTGCTACAAAGTGGAAGGCAAGGATAGCAAAGCAGAAGGCTCTCTCCCCTACTACTAGTAGTAGTATGTAGTAGTAGTAGTAGTAGTAAGTAGTAGTAGTATATCATCAACTCTCTCTCTCTCTCTCTTCATAGACCTCAGTATTTCTCACTACACCAAGCTGTCCTTGTCACCTCTCACTGTCCCCCTCTCATTTTATACCATCATCAATTTCAATCTTCCTCACTTCTCTCTCTCTCTCTCTCTCTCTCTCTCTCTCTCTCTCTCTCTCTCTCATTTCTTTTCTATTTTGTCTAATCATGTCTCGATATATTTGCTTTTCATTATTTTCCACGTCTCCATTTGTTTACTTTCGTAGTTTTTCTGATTATGTTTCGACGTTTATTTCCCAAATTGTGCACTGTGGCAACTGCACAACCAAAATTAAGAGTGCAATACAAATCCAACCTTCTGTTTTCCTAGCCCATGTATATTTAATAGCGGGGTAAGTGGTATATGGAAACTTTTACCTAGGTGCCCTTTTACCTCCATAATGCATATTTTATTTACCTAATACAGCTTTTCCGTTTTCTATATGGCCCGATTTATATATTATGGAGGTATACTGCGTGATAGTGGAATGTTATTATCTTTACCTGTTTGTCCTTTTATCAGTTATAGTTCAGTTAATCTGTTAATCTCTCTCTCTCTCTCTCTCTCTCTCTCTCTCTTTTTGTGGAAGGAAAATATATTTATGCCTACATTTGTCTTCTGCTACATTTCCTGCATAACATATTTCCTCCCCATTCACTTACTCTCTCTCTCTCTCTCTCTCACTCACTCACTCTCTCTCTCTCTCTCTCTCTCTTTGTGAAAGTAAGTGGTATGTTAAATATCTTTATGCCTACATTTTTTCTTCTGCTACATTTCCTGCTTAACATAAACTCCCCCCCCCCCACTTACTTACTCTCACACTCTCTCTCTCTCTCTCTCTCTCACCCACTGTCACTCTCTCTCTCTCTCTCCACAACACACAGCAATATTTCATGGAACTAAATGGTCTATAAAATGTCATTGCCTTCGTCTCCTACATAATTATTTCGCTCCACCTAACTTATCTTACGTTATTCAATTATTTATACAATATTTTGGGTACGTATAGCATTTATATTTCCCGGAGGTAAATTGGTATGCCAGTGTTTTGGTATGGAGACTCTGTTGTTGGATAAGAGTGATATATGAGGTGTGGATAAAGTTTTTGTTTACAAAGTTTATGCTCACTTCCTTCATATTTCTTAGCCCCTCTGTCCTGCCTTCCTTCCTGTCTGTCTGTCTGTCTGTCTGTCTGTCTGCCTGCCTGCCTGCCCGCCCGCCTGCCTCCCTGCCTGTCTGCCTGCCTGCCTTCCTGCCTTCCTTTCTTCCTGTTGTTATTCCATCTCCTTCATTTCTTTGTTTCCTCCTTCCCTTCCTTTATTCCTTCCTCCATCCTTTGCTTGCTTCACTGATTCCGCCCTTCTTTAAATTCCTCCTCCCACTCTCTCTCTATTTCTTCTTCCCTAACTCCCTCTCTCCTTTCCTTCCTTCGTTCCTGTCAGTCTGCTTCACTTCCTTCCTGCCATTTGCATTGCCTTCTTTGCTTTCTCCCTCCCAGCCTACTGCCTTTCTTTCCTCTCTCTCTCTCTCTCTCTCTCTCTCTCTCTCTCTCTCTCTCTCTCTCTCTCTCTCTCTCTCTCTCTCTCTCTCTCTCTCTCTCTCTCCTTGCCTTCTTAGCCATCCTTCCTCCATTTATTAGTACCTTCCTCCTTCCCTGCTTACTCCCCATCAAATCCCTGCCCCCTCCCCTCCCTGCTTCCCTCCTTATTACCCACCCAACCCTTCATGTTCCCCCTCTTTCCTCCTCACTCAACCCCTTCCCTCCCTCCCTCCTTCCTTACTCCACATGAAACCCCTCCCCTTCCTCTACCTCTTTCCCTCCCTCCTTACACCCCATCCAACCCCTTACCTCTCTCTTTAAACCCCACCAACCCCTCTCCTCTCCCTTCCCTCCTTACACCCCACCCAATCCCTCCTTCCTTCCTTACTCCCCATCCAACCTCTTCCCTCCCTCCTTCCCACATATAACTCGCAACCCAACCCCTCTCCTCCCCCCCTAACTCCTTCCCTCCCTACACCCCCCTTCTCTCCCTCCCCTCCCACCCCCAACCCTTCATTTTCCCCTCTTATTATGGTTACAGGATTATCGAAAATCTCTTCCATTCACACGGGGGGTAAACTTATGGAAATACATTATATAAGAATGTCGTGGACCGCTGAGCATTATACACATTATATTAACAGGTTGGCGAACATACATCAACGGTGAGATTCCTAGTTATATTTATTCTTGAGTAATGGAATCATTTATACATGCTGAATACGATAACATTAGTATTTATGATTAACTTAACTACTACTACTACTACTACTACTACCACCACTTCTACTACTACGACGACTACTACTACTACTACTACAACTACTACTACTGATGATGATGATAGTGATGATATATACAGTATACTATACCGTCATATATTTTAGATACTACACTTAAGATATTATTTCCTAACCTCCATTGGCACGAAGGATAGTAGGTGGAGAATGTTCCTGAATCTCGACCCTATAGTATATTTCTCTCTTATGGGCTAGTATACATGGCTAGATTACTCTTTTCGTTCGCCATTCCCTCCCCTTCCACTCTCTTTATTACCCTATACTTCCTTTATCATTCTCCTTCCTTTCCTCTCCTGTTCTATCCCTCACCTCTCCTCTTATATCCCTCACCCTCTCCTCTTTATCAATCTTTTTCCCATCATCGTCTACTAACATCCATGCTATCCCTCACCCTCTCCCGTTCCTTTTCGCTCCTCTTTATTCCCCTATCCCATATTTATAATTACTCCCTTAATCCTCCATCGTCTACTAACATCTTTCCTCTCCCTCATCCTCTCCTCTTCTCTTTCCATTCCTCACTTTTCTCTCTCTATATTAATAATAATTTTAATTAATAATCCCATCTTTACCATTCTCTCCCCTACCCTCCCCTCTCCTATTTCCATTCCCCTCATAACCCATTCCCTAAAGCCTTCCATCCCCTCCCTTTACTTCTCTTCCCATTCCATCACATCCTTTTCCTTTTCCCTTACGCCATCGAATTCCCTCTCCCTTCCCTCCCTACTTAACCCTGCCCCCTTCCGATACTGCCCTACCCCCCCCCCCCCTCCCCCCCCCCCCCCCCCCCTAACCACCCGTCCTCCACACACACACACACACACACACACACACACACACAGTTAGCGACCATATAGGCAAATTTCCCCTGGGTTAAGTTAGCCGTGGTAGGGGGCGATTTGTCTATCTTCCCGTCTGCCTGTCCATTTGTAGCTGTCTGTCTATCTATTTGTCTGTCTATCTATTTGTCTGTCTCTGTGTGTGTGTGTGTGTGTGTGTGTGTGTGTGTGTGTGTGTGTGTGTGTGTGTGTGTCTGCCTGTCCATTTGTAGCTGTCTGTCTATCTATTTGTCTGTGTGTGTGTGTGTGTGTGTGTGTGTGTGTGTGTCTCTGCCTGTCCATTTGTAGCTGTCTGTCTATCTATTTGTCTGTCTCTCTGTCTGTGTGTGTGTGTGTGTGTGTGTGTGTGTGTGTGTGTGTGCCTGTCCATTTGTAGCTGTCTGTCTATCTATTTGTCTGTCTCTCTGTCTGTGTGTGTGTCTGTCTGCCTGTCCATTTGTAGCTGTCTGTCTATCTATTTGTCTGTTTGTCTGTCTGTCTGTCTGACTGTCTGTCCATTTGTAGCTGTCTGTCTGTCTGTCTGTCAGCCTGTCTATCATACTCCTGGCAAGCTAGGGGGGGTGGGTTGATTTTATGCATTTATATTATTCTGACGAGTATAGTAATTGTGTGTGAGAGAGAGAGAGAGAGAGAGAGAGAGAGAGAGAGAGAGAGAGAGAGAGAGAGAGAGAGAGAGAGAGAGAGAGAGAGAGAGTCAAAGGAGTACAAAGGAGTACAAAGGAAATCAAGCAACAACAGATCTAGTGACCCTTCTATGTTGCTTGTCCTCCAAAACACTGAGGATCAAGTGTCCAAACAGTGGTTTAGAGTGGGTAAGGGAACATTGGAAAGGGAACTACTGCCCTGGAACTAATGTCCGTGGCAGGATTAGGAAGTTTGTAGAAGGACAGATGGGTTAGTAACTGAGAGGGGGATAAAATAAAGTTTATTCATTTACAAACGCCAGTCAGTCGCGGGTTTGATGCGAGATATTTGTCTAGGCGGAGTTTAAATGAATCAAGCGGTGATGCAGTCTATAACGTTTCGGGGAAGCCCATTCCACAGAGTTGACAACTCGATTGAAGAAGAAATTCTTAGATTCGTGCGAGTTAAAAGATTTACCAATAATTTTGCAACCGTTTTCCGCTGTGTAATTAGATTGGTCGATAGTGAAGTACTTACTACAGTTCATATTGTCCGATGCCTTTGATGATTTTGAACACTTGAATTAGTCACCTCTTAATCTGCGCTGGGTTAAAGGAAATAAATATAATTCTCTAAGACGCTCTTCGTATGGTTTGTTCTTTAGGCTGGGTATCATTTTGGTAACTCTACGTTGAACTCGTTCTAGCTTGTTTATATCTTTTTGGTAATAAGGGCACCAGGATTGAACGCAGTATTCCAGAAGAGGGCGGTCTAAGGAATTGTAAAGGGTTAGGATAACTTCTTTGGATTTATGCTCAAATGACCTGCCTATAAAGCCAATTATTTTGTTTGCCTTCTTAACAACTTCTGAACATTGTTGACCTCGGTTTTAGGTTACTCGATATTGTTACCTCCCAGATCGGTTTCTTCTCTGTTTACATTCTTAAGCTGAGTGCCATTCATTCGAATAGTTTGCTTTCTCATTTAGGTATCCGATATGTAGTACTTTGCATTTATCCGCATTGAAACTCATTTGCCAAATTTGGGCCCAACATGACAATTTATCTAGATTGTGTTGCATATCGTCAACTTGTTCTTTTGAGAGTACGCTATTTGCAATTTTTGTATCGTCAGAAAATTTTGAGATTGTACAGGTGAGACCCTCATCTATGTCGTTGATGTAAATTAGAAAGAGAATTGGTCCTAGTACCGATCCCTGGGGTGCCCCTGGAGAGAGAGAGAGAGAGAGAGAGAGAGAGAGAGAGAGAGAGAGAGAGAGAGAGAGAGAGAGAGAGAGAGAGAGAGAGAGAGAGAGAGAGCTAGTCTAAAAGTCAAACCCACGGAGCTGAGCATGGCGGCAAAGCATCATTATAGTGTAAGGTACATTATGGCGTATACCACTCCAACTAAGGGAGCCCACCTAGCTGTTTTCATCTTTCTCTCCTTCTCTCTTTGGCTTGTATCCATTCGGCCCCATTCAGCCTACTGTTTTAAGACATTTACCCTCATCCAGGTGTCAATATTTTCCTGGCGAGCGGTAGCGAGACAGCATATATATATATATATTTGTTTCGACAGCAAGCTAAATTTGTACATTTTTCGATAGAAAATTTTCGAAATCGATAGCTCGCCAGGAAGAAATCAACACCTGGATGGGTATAAACGTCTTAAAACAGTTGGCTGAATGGGGCCGAATGGATACAAGCCAGGGAAAGAGAGAAAAGGAGAGAAAGATAAAACAAAAAGCCAGTGACCCCCCTTAACTCTATTTGCTGAGTTGTTATGGCCAAGAGATTAGCCCAGCACGGTGGAAATGACTAAAAATGACTGGACCGCTTCAATCAACAACATTAATGACCCAGATGATTTGCTTTAGCTATTTATATATTTTCATTTATTTTTTTACTTATATTTTTTTCTGTTTTTTTTTTAGTCTGGTGTATTGGGTCTGTGGTTTATCATATTAACCCTTTCATTATGCAGAGACGAGTTTCTCCCATATATTTTGATTATAAGGAATAATAATAATAAAAATAATTATAATATTATATATTAATGGATAGGAAGTCAAGACGCTATCCACTTGACCAGCCAGCTGGCTGAGGATTTTATTCAGCTTAGGAAGGGGAATTGTGGGTTACTTGAGGACTTTACTCCTTACAATCCTGAAAGAGCCATCCTAAGCTAAATAAAATTGTCTAAAATTAGCCAGAATGCAGTATAAATAGCGTCCTCGTATGCTGAAGGGGTTAACGAGTTTGTAAGAATAACAGTGCACTGAAGAGGGTTTAAGGTAGTTTGTAAACATGCAACTAAAAGTTACG
>CM064570.1:513325-520825 GCA_032716605.1 Paralithodes platypus
CACAGATCTTACGATCCCTGCGAGGTGGCCAGGACTTAATCCTAGTAGAGATAGCAGACCTAAGGGAAAGTAGAAGGACAGAATAGCAAAGATGAAGGTTCTCTCCCCACCCTCCGCTCCCTCCGTCAATTTGCCGTACATGAAGACTGTTAGAAGTTAATAACGTTACAGGGCTTGGAAATCGCCTGAAGGAATTTATAGTATAGTTAGAAATGGAAAGGAAATGGCATGCACAGAGACTGGTGATCAGGAAGAGAGATAAAATAGTAAAGCAAGACAAGCGTCATACAAACCAAGAGAGAATTCAACAAGAGAGGGCCGAAAAGGAACGATAAAGACCAAGAAAAGAACCAATAACAAAATAACACACACAGCAAGAGAGAAGAGACGGAAAAGAGAAAGAAAATAGCGAGTGTTTGGGGGTGAACTATTCTACCTCTATGGCGACTGAAGAGGAGAAAAGGGGAAATAAGAAGAAAGGTTAGAAGGATGAGGAGATACTGTAGAAGGAAGGGGAGGTGGAAGAAATAGAGAGAAAAACGAGAAGAACAGAAATTAGGTAAAGAGGATAGAGGAGGAAGGGATAATGAAGGGAGAAGAAGGAGAAAACAGGATAACGAAGGGGATGAGGAAGACAGAGGACTGAAAACTAAGAAAGGGGTGGTGGGGAGAGTTAAAAAATAGAGGGAGGTGGCTTAAGGCTTTTGTGTAGATTGCTGCGGTGTGAGAGAGAGAGAGAGAGAGAGAGAGAGAGAGAGAGAGAGAGAGAGAGAGAGAGACAGAGGAAGAGAGAAGCTTTGATGAAAAAAATAGGCAGAGGCTGTGCGTGTTTACCTGAGAGCAAGTGAGGTTAAGGGGAGGTTTCTAGTTTGTTTCCTACTCCTCCAGCAATCTTAAAATGTCACCCCCTTGACCCCCTTTCAAGATAAATTTGTACATTTTTCGGTAGAAAAATGTCCCGGCCGAAGGCCGGTTACTCTTAAATTACAGGCTCGCTATCGCTCGCCAGGATAAAATCGACACCTAAATTGCACGAAAGGTCTTAAAATTGACAGAATGGGGCGGAAATTCTTAAAATCACCAAACTTATGGGGGCAAACGTCTTAAAATCTCAAAAACAATGGGGCTAACCATGAGGGAGAAAGGGGTCAAGAAAAAAAATCCCTCAAGTGGAGACCTCCCCTTAAAGTGTGCATCTCTGTGTGTGTGTGTGTCTTTTTAAGTGTACAGGTGGAGCTAAATGTTTGTGAAGTGGGTGTGCGCTTGTGTAAGCCCTCTCTGGGCTTGATACAAAGAAGGCAATCGGACCGGATGGCTTTCCTCCTGTAGTACTAAAGACAGGGTGTCAGACGAAAGCCAAGTCCTCTCTTTTCAGTTGTTATTATTGTATATGCAAAGATATAATAATTGTCCTCTATAGTTCAAATTATGTCTTTGGAAGTGATGTACTTGTCTTTGGAAGTGATGTAATTGTCTTTGGAAGTGATGTAATTGTCTTTGGAAGTTATGTAATTGTCTTTGGAAGTTATGTAATTGTCTTTGGAAGTGATGTAATTGTCTTTGGAAGTGATGTAATTGTCTTTGGAAGTGATGTAATTGTCTTTGGAAGTGATGTAATTGTCTTTGGAAGTTATGTAATTGTCTTTGGAAGTGATGTAATTGTCTTTGGAAGTGATGTAATTGTCTTTGGAAGTGATGTAATTGTCTTTGGAAGTGATGTAATTGTCTTTGGAGGTGACGTAATTGTCAAAACAATGCTATTGCATGTGCAATTTCCTGTATTTCTTCTCTTATTCATTCCAGTCTTCAAACAACATTCCCCGGTTTGACACCATGACTAAAAAAAAAAAAAAATCTTCTATGCTAACTTCCTACCTAGGCAAACTCTTCCATCTCTGTCTTTCCTCCAACATCTTCCCTTCTTGCTGGAATTTTGCTCTCATTAAATCTGTCCCATTAAGGGTGACCGCTCTCGACCCTCCAACTATCGTTCAATTGCTCTAATTTCTTGCATCTCTTTAAGTTTTTAAATCTATTCGTAATTCAAAATGTCTTAAGTATTTATCTTCCCGTAATTTACTTTCAGATCGCCAGTACGGTTTTCCAAAAGGGCCGCTATACTGGTGATCTCTTTTCGTATCCTCCTTTCTGGACTTTGGCACAAATCTCTAATTTCTAAACTACCCTACTTCGGCTTCTATCCCTCAATCTGTGCCTTTATCTCTAATGTCCTTTCTGGCCGTTCCATAGCTGCAGTTGTGGACGGCCATCGTTCACTTCCTCAACCTATCGCTTCACCTTCTCCTCTGTTTGGCCTACAATCTCTCTCTCTACACACTGCAATGTTGCATCTCTCACTCTTCTACCGCTATTGTCAGTGTTCTTCAGAGCTTTTTAAGTGCATACCTCCTCCGTTAAGGGGAGTGGGGGGTACCTCCCTTTCAGCACATTCCCCCCATCCCTTTTCTGTCCAACTCTCTAACCCAAGAGTGAACCGATTTTCCAAGTCTTTCTTCTATTCAACAAGTTAGCTGTGAAACTCTCTCCCTCAATCTGTCTTTTCCTCATCCTACGACTTAAGGTGCTTCAAGCTCCGTGTGTCCAGACATTTTGACCCAAACATACCTTCAATTTGGCTCTCTATCAATCATTTAACTGTGGGGGCGGGGGCACTTTATTCAGGCAACTTTGCCTTTTGTATCTTCCATACACATACCGGTATACAAACAAAATTTATTTTTGTATGTATGCGTGTAACCAGGTAAGCTAAAGTGTGTGTGTGTGTGTGTGTGTGGTCTTATGTTGTATGTGATTGTATGGTGCGTGTGTATGTATGTGTATGTGTGGGTGTGGGTGTATATGTGAGCGTATGTGTTATGTTTATACTGCAGTATATATATGTGTGTGTATATGTGTGTGTACAAAGGAGTACAAAGGAAATCAAGCAACAACAGGTCTAGTGACCCTTCTAGGTTGCTTGTCCTCCAAAACACTGAGGATCAAGTGTCCAAACAGTGGTTTAGAGTGGGTAAGGGAACATTGGAAAGGGAACTACTGCCCTGCCACTAACGTGGCAGGACTAGGAAGTTAGTAGGGGACATATGGGTTAGTAACTGAGGGGAGGATAAAGTTATTCATTTACAAACGCAGTCAGTCGCGGGTTTGATGCGAGATATTTGTCTAGGCGGAATTTAAATGAATCAACGGTGCTGCAGTCTATAACGTCTCGGGGAAGCCCATTCCACAAGTTGACAACTCGATTGAAGAAGAAATTCTTAGATTCGTGCGAGTTAAAAGATTTACCAATAATTTTGCAACCGTTTCCCCGCGTGTAATTAGATTGGTCGATAGTGAAGTACTTACTACAGTTCATATTGTCGATGCCTTTGATGATTTTGAACACTTGAATTAAGTCGCCTCTTAATCTGCGCTGGGTTAAAGGAAATAGATTTAATTCTCTAAGACGCTCTTCGTATGGTTTGTTCTTTAGGCTAGGTATCATTTTGGTAACTGTGTGTGTGTGTGTGTGTGTGTGTGTGTGTATATGTGCGTGTATGTGTGTGTGTGTGTGAGCAGGTGCGCTAAAATGTATGTGTGAGCGGTTAAATTATTCATACCTGCGTGTGTGAGGGGCTTAAGCATGAGAGAGAGAGAGAGAGAGAGAGAGAGAGAGAGAGAGAGAATATGTAGACTCTTCCCGTCACACACACTCAAGTCTCACTCGTTCGCATTCTCTCTTACTGTCACTCACACACACACACACACACACTCTCTCTCTCTCTCTCTCTCTCTCATCTGGGGGGTCACTGGTTACATAAAGGGCGTGACTAATACATAACGTGTGACCCATGTAAAACAATCTAGGGTACATTTATTTAGTTCCCTGCCACACGTGCCTACGGATTATATTGCGATTGAAATGAATGATACGGAGGATGGATTTATAAGGGATGTGTTATCTTATATAATAGTTGCTATCCCTTTGAAGCTCTGACGCGTTTTAGCAGTTTATTTTGGCTATCATTAGACGATGTTATGCAGCTTAGGAAGGATCTGTGGGTATTAAAAGGGTAAAGGCTATCTCAATCAACCCTCTGACTTCCATATCCCCTTCCTAATCTGAATAAAATCGTCTAATAATTACCACAAGTTAAAATATAACAAAAATGAGCCTTGGATATTGAAAAGGTTAAGTTTGTATTTAAATGTATTTTTAGTTTGTTCTGTAGACCACTGTCAAACTTTAACACTATCTGGTGCAACGTCTTGGGGGTTATTATGGTATTTTGTTTAATTATTATTGAGAGTTTTAATTTGTTTAGCCATTTTTGGACAATGTGATTTTGGTTTAACCTCTTCCCCCCCCCCCCCCCCAGACTTAGAAACTCCTCTCGAGACCCCCTTCAAACTAAAAAAACGTACCCCAGACGTTTGTACATTTTTCAGTAGAAAAATGGCCCGGCCAAAGGCCGGTTTCTCCCGAATTGCAGGCTCGCTATCGCTCGCCCAGGAAAAATCGACACCTTATTGGGTTGAACCATCTTATAATCGCCAAACTAATGAGGTAAAACGTCTTAAAATCTCCAAGCAAATGGAGTAAAACAGGGAGGATTGAAATTGGCCCGCCCTGCACCTAAAAGGGTTAAACAACACCTTATTTTACTGTTATATATATTATTTGTTTTATTTGGTTACTTTTCTTTATATAATGTTTATGTTATACATGTGTGTCATCTTCTATGTTCCCTTTTTTCCAAAAAAAAAAACCTAATGACATCGGCGACACGACTTATTTGGCCGACTGTACAATGCAAAAAGACGTTAGAGGACTGAAAGAGTTCATTAATGTAACTTATATATAACGTGACGGTTTAGTTAATTAGCCTATATATATATATCCCTGAATGAGAAGCCGCAATTACGAACTGGTGAAATAATATTACCGGTACTCGCTGTTTTATTGTGATTAAAAGGGGGAATATTATTGGAATCGGTTTCTATTTTTGGTCTGGTCAATGTTTTTTATATGAAGAGTGGACAGACGATCAATGGGTAGGAAGTGAGAGAGATAACCCTTTTAGTACCAGCGACGTGGGTTATATTTTATTCTAGCCATATTTATACGATATTATTCAGCTTAGGAAGGATTTGGGGTAGTTAAGGGGAGGTTTTTAGTTGATTCCCTAGACTTCCATCAAGCTTAAAATTACTCCCCCTAGACCCTCTTTCAAGATAAATTTGTACATTTTTCGGTAGAAAAATTTCCCGGCCGAAGGCCGGTTCCCCTTAAATTACAGGCTCGCTATCGCTCGCCAGGAAAAAATCGACACCTAAATGTCACGAATGGTCTTAAATTTGACAGAAATGGGGCGAGGGTTCTTAAAATCGCCAAACTAATGGGGCGAACGTCTTATAATCTCAAAAGCAATGGGGCTAAACATGAGGGAGAAAGGGGTCCAGAAAAAAAACCTCCAGGTGGAAATCTCCCCTTAAAGGGGTTGGTTTGGATAGTTTGAAGCCATATATTATTGCTAGAGGTTGGTCCTAAGCTGAATTAAATCGTCTATAGCTGCCAGAATAGGATGAAAAGGATATCCCTGGAACTGAATGGGATATATATACTAGAAACATCATTGGGATTATTGATAATGATTTACACGTTTCTATCCTTGTATTAAACGGAATTATTACAATATACCTTTGTATGTGTCTATTTTTGTGGACACTTTAATTAATCTATCTATCTATCTATTTATCTATCTAACTACTTAAGTATATATCTGTTATATAGCTCTATCTCTCTTATCAATCTATAAATCTACCAATCTATCTATCTATCTATCTATCTATCCATGTGGGTTCGTCTGTATCTCTCTTTGTGTATTTGGCCTTGTTTCTCTGTCACTGTCCCTTTGTGTACGTCACATTAGCTCTCTCTTTGACTGTGTTTGTCTTCATATGTGTTTGTCTTCATGTGTGTTTGTCTTCATGTGTGTTTGTCTTCATATGTGTTTGTCTTCATATGTGTTTGTCTTCATATGTGTTTGTCTTCATATGTGTTTATTTGTCGTTGTTCATGTGTGTTTGTCCTAGCGCTTTTGCACGTTTCCATGATTTTGCCCTAAGGTTGATGTTAGTATTTGTTTTGTTTTTTATCAATACTGTATATATATATATATATATATATATATATATATATATATATATATATATATATATTATATATAATATATATATATATATATATATATATATATATATATATATATATATATATATATATATATATATATATATATATATATATATATATATATATTTTATATTTTGATGTTTTTGTCATTATGTTAATGCTTGTCTTTGTTACTGTTGTCTTTGTTACTGTTGTCTTGTCCTTTTGTTGACGTTTCTCTGTAATGTTTTGGTACTTTTGCTTTTTGTGTATTGTTTTGTTTATACTCTGTAAAAACAATGGGTATGAAGAAGGCAATTGAAGTGTCCACGCTAATCTACCCAATTAAAGTTATATCGGCGGTAATAAATCCGTCGTATACAAGGATGAAATATATATCGTTATTATTGTACCCAATAATTATATATACCTTTCCATACCCTATTAATTATAGTGTACCTTTTCCTATAATCTGCATCTCTCTACTGACCTTTTTCCGGTGTGTGTGTGTGTGTGTGTGTGTGTGAGAGAGAGAGAGGGAGAGAGAGAGTAAGAGTCTTCCAAAAACTGCCCGGCTTACCTTTGTTAATTAGGGAATTGCTTTAGGGCTCTCAACACTTTACCTGCAAAAGAAAGATGGTACAATTAGTCAGTAGCCTAACCCGATCTTCTTTTATTATGTATTTAGTTATATAATGAGAAAGGCTAGATTTGATTTTCTAGTTATATGTCTGAATGTAAATCAAAAGGTATTATAGTCAGTCAATCTCTCTCTCTCTCTCTCTCTCTCTCTATATATATATATATATATATATATATATATATATATATATACCGGATATATTCAATAGTGTACTCGCTAGGAAATGAAACACGGAACTGCAAGCTTTCGTCTGTATTCAAACACACACACACACACACACACACACACACACACACACACACACACACACACTACTCTCAAATTAACAGACGTATAGCCAGATAGGTATATAATGCTAATACCCAGCACACATCATTTATATTAACGAGTATATTAATACCACCATCATACCGTGTGTTAATGTGGTGTATATCATTAAAGTGTAGGGCCCGTTAAGTATATTAATACCACCATCATACCGTGTGTTAATGTGGTGTATATCATTAAAGTGTAGGGCCCGTTAAGTATATTAATACCACCATCATACCGTATGTTAATGTGGTGTATATCATTAAAGTGTAGGGCCCGTTAAGTATATTAATACCACCATCATACCGTATGTTAATGTGGTGTATATCATTAAAGTGTAGGGCCCGTTAAGTATATTAATACCACCATCATACCG
>CM064570.1:525825-560825 GCA_032716605.1 Paralithodes platypus
ATGGGAACTTTACAATTTACCGTTAGTTGAAATATAACAGAATGGGCTATAGTATTCTGCAAGGTGAAAGATAATATAATGTCCGGTATTATCCTGTATGTATCAAAGTTAACCTATGAAGTACCGGTGGCGTCGCTTATAATTGATTTCAGCTACATTTAGACGATTTTATGAAGCTTAGGAAGGATATATGCTAGCTAAAAGGATTAATTGAGATAGTCTGTAGCCTTTTAATGTGTAGACTTCCTGCCTAGGCTGAATAAACTCATCTAATAGTTGCCAGAATATAATGAAAAAGACGTCGCTGGTACTGAGCGGGTTAAATTCTAAATGTTAAATCCTGCTTCCTCATACCAGCAAAATTGAATACCAAAACATCCAATTCTCCACTTTCTCCTCAGCAGCAAAATTAAATCCGAAACATTAAAGTGTGCAGTCACTTTTATATATTTTTAAAGCTTGCCATGAATATTTCTGGCGCATAATTCACGAGGTCGTCCCAAGTTTAAGAGTAAGTTGCGTAAGAGCGTTTCCAATTATCTCTCTCTCTCTCTCTCTCTCTTTCTTTGTATAATTATATACACCGGTATATATATATATATATATATATATATATATATATATTTTGTTTTTAAATTACTTTCTCTTTCTGTTTTATATCTTCTTTTTATGTATACCTCTCCGAAGCTAGGACTTTGACTGCATTAACCATTTATGCAGCTTGATAAGATGTACTGTATATAGTAATCAAATAGGTACAATATTTCTCCATTATTTCTGACTATCACATTGGCTCCTCAGAGCAGTTTCTTCACCGCCCGTTTTCTTTCACCAGCAGATGTATATTTTTTTAATTATTTTTTAAGAGTATCCACTTTATTTATGTACCGGTATTATCTCTGTTTTCTTTTTTAAAGTAACCATTTGATATATTTCTGTATCATCTTAATGCAAGTAAAATGGTATAATGGTAACCAGAACATAATTACCTAAAACACGTACTGAAAGGGTTAACAGATTGTGACATGTAAGAGGAAGGGATATCATATTAGCATTAGTCAGCTCTTTCCATATATCTGATGAAAATCGCCTGGTGTAAGCCAAAGGAACCAGAAACCCACTTGGTTGAAAAGGCTGAGTGCAATAGGGTCCAAATGGTCAGGAAAGCAAATTAAGTGTTCTAGGTCCTTGGGAAAGTTGTGGGGTTGAGAGAGAGAGAGTGAGTGAATGAGTGAGAGAGAGAGAGAGAGAGTTATATGCAAGGATAGGTATACATTGCAATAATTATTGGCTTAAGGAATTATTACTAAAAGTTAGTGTCAGAAAGAGAGAGAGAGTGAGTGTGAGAGTTAGATATTTACAAGGATAGGTATACTTTGCAAAACGCATAGGCTTACAGAATGTACGAAAAAATTATTAAAGAGAGAGAGAGAGAGTGAGAGAAACAAATAGAGAGAGAGACAGAGCTCGAGTTAGAGAGAGGTCCACGACTCCACACACACACACACACACACACACACGGGGGCAACACCATTAGCAGATCAAAGGTGCCGCCCCCCCCCCCCCCCCTCTCTTGTACTCTGCCACCTGGACAGTTTGGAACCAGTGGCCCCTCGAAGCGGTTTCTTAACTGCTCGTTTTCTTTACCCGGGGGGAGTTGGTTAAGTAGTTTTTCTGTATAAATATTTTTGTTTCTGAATGATAGATAAAGACTGAATTTGATTTGCATCTTTAGTTGGAAGGCTATTGATTGGTTGAATATATTGTAGAAGCGTGAGTATGTAGGCTATATATGTATATATACAGTATATATATATATATATATATATATATATATATATATATATATATATATATATATATATATATATATATATATATACGTGGAAACGTGCGTGTGTCTGTCTGTCTGTGTGCGTATGTGTCTGTGTGTTTATGAGTGTGTGCAGTATATATAGACATATCTCTCTGCTGACTTCCAAGCTTTAACTTCTCTGACTTACGTTTAAAAACTTGTCTTTGGCATACGTTCTATATACCGTACATAGAAACAGGTAGAACGATAAAGATATATACCTATATATATATATATATATATATATATATATATATATATATATATATATATATATATATATATATATATATATATATATATATAATGAGATAGATGCGATACATATCTACATATACACTGATATATGGATAACAAACTATGTATAACTGATATAGACGCCGAAGTATAAAGATATATACATTTGAAGACAATTAACGAAATATTCCGTAGATAGATATACAAACATTGATCGATAGATATATCAATATATAGTTAGATAAATAGATATATAGAGATAAGTAAATAAACAAATAGATAGATAGACAGACAGATAGATCGATAAATAGGTAGATCGATAGATAGATCAATAGATAGATAGATAGATGACAGATTGACAGATGCATACACATAGATGGATTGATAGATAGAGATAGATAGATAGACAGATAGATAGATCGTACGGAAATAATGTAATACTGACCAAACCTAGACCTTGTACACGGAAACCTTATCCGGAAATACAGTAGACTTAAGGGAGGCATTATTCTCAATCTTTAGACTGTGTGTGTGTGTGAGAGAGAGAGAGAGTGCGAGTGTGTGTGTGTGTGTGTGAGAGTGAATGTGTGTGTGTGCGTGCTTGTGAGAGAGAGTGAGAGTGCGTGACAGTGAACGTGTGTGCATGTGTGTGTGTGAGAGTGAATGTGTGTGTGTGCGTGCTTGTGAGAGAGAGTGAGAATGAGAGTGCGTGACAGTGAACGTGTGTGCATGTGTGTGTGTGAGAGAGAGACAGTGAGTGAGTGTGTGAGAGAGAGAGAGAGAGAGTAAGAGTGTATGTGAGAGTGAATGTGAGAAAGAGAGTAAAAGCGAACGTGAGAGAGAGAAAAGAATGTCATGAATATATTATCTTCTTTTCTCACCCACTATTCTTCTATCTATATCGTCTTGTATTCCTCTGTCCATTTTCTGTCATGTTCTACTCATTTATTTTATTACTTTGTTTATTATTATTCACTATTCCACCTATTAAATGTTTTGCTTATCAATCCTTACACATTTTAATTTGTACGGTAATTTATATTTTCTATTTCTATTTTGTACCCTTTCTTTCTTTCATTTTCGACAAACTTTGTAGTATATGTTTGCTTCTTATCATATACTGTTATTACTTTCCTCTTATTGTTTTATTCTCTCTCTCTCTCTCTCAGACACACATACACACACTGACATTCACTCTCTCACATACACTCTCACCCTCTCTCTCATTTCCACCCTTGATATACCCCAAGGTAGTGATTATAGATTCTAATTGTCAGTGTCTTATAGTTATTTCCCTTCCTTCCTCCTTTACTTCCTACCTTCCTTCTTGCTTTCCTTCCTTCCTGCATTCCTTCATCCATTTCTTGCCTTCCTTCCTTCCTGCATTCCTTCATCCATTTCTTGCCTTCCTTCCTGTACTCCTTCATCAATTTCGTACCTTCCTTCCTTCCTTCATCCATTTCTTGGCTTCCTTCCTTCCTTCATCCATTCCTTGCCTCCTGCCTTCCTTCCTTTATGTATTCCTTCATCCATTTCTTGCCTCCTGCCTTCCTTCCTTCATACCTTTCCTTCCTTCCTGACTTCCTTGCGGCCTACCTCCCTTCCTTTTCTTCTGTCTTCCTTTCGGCCTACCTTCCTTTCTTTCCTTCCTTCATGCCTACCATCCTTCTTGGCTTCTTACCTGCCTTCTTTTCTCCCTTCCTTCCTCCTACCCTCTTTCCTTCCTCCTACCTACCTTCCTTCCTTCCTTCTTTCATTTCATCCATCCATTCCTGCATTCCTGCCTGTCTTTCTTTCTTCTTGGCTCTTTTTTCCCTCCTTCCTTCCTTCCCTCCCCCTGCCTTATTCCTTGTTTTCTCTCCTCCCTTTCTGAATTTTTGCTGACACTTCCTTTCTTGTATTACTTACTTTACTTTCCGTGTTAATTTGGTTTTGCTTCCTGCATTCCTACTTCGTCCCCTTTATCTGCTCGTTGTCTGGGTTATTTTGTATTTATTCTATCACCTTCGTCTCTCTCTTTCTATCGCTCAGTATCCATATTCTCTCTCTCTCTCTTCTACCCGTATCTCATTTTACAGCCATTCTCGTCATTCTTCTCACTTCTCTTACCATCCCCCCCTCCCTCCCCCCCACCCCCTGGCAGTAATCACCCCGGCCTAATTATTATTCCTCATAAGAAAATTTAGGTGAATTAAAAGCCAGATTGGATTACGTGAGATTATTTCCCTTGTGCTTTTGTGTTGGGGGCGGGTTGCTTGTGGGTGTGTGGGTGGGGGTCGGTGAGTGTGTGGGTGAGTGAGTGAGTGTGTGGGTGAGTGTGTGTGTGTGTGTGTGTGTGAGGGGGGATGTGGGTGTGTGTGTGTGTCGGGCTGGGCTACTCAGGGGGTCCCAGAATATATATATTTAGCGAGAACAAATATATAACTTTGAACAAATAGTGTCCTTGGGTGTATATGACTTCCGTAGAGTTAATTATCATCGTGCAGCCCTTTAGAATAATGGTACTACTATAAAGGGTACCACGGCTATAGTCTATTCATTATAAGTTGGCGAGAGATCTTAACTTCTATCCTCTGTAACTCAAAAAGGGCTAGAGCAAATGGGCCATAAATTCCCATACCTATTCCCTGGACGACTCTTCCTAAATGGTAGAAATTTTAACTCGGTTTCTCTAATATTTTGCTGTAAATTTTCACATCTATTCCCTGGCTGACTCTTCCTAAATTGTAGAAATATTAACTCGATTTCTCTAATAGTTTGTGAGTTATGGAGGTTAGAAGTCAAGATCTTTCGAGCCTACTTTTAATGAATCGACTATAGTAGCACAATGTAACTATACCCTGTCCGTTATAGGTACGATAGAAATCTTAACCGGTAACCTCTATAAGGAAAACAAACAAAAATGGGTAATTGAACTGTTATCTCTACCATTTGGGAAGAGCCAGCCAGGGAACAGGTGTAACTGAACTCTTATTTCTACCATTTGGGAAAAGTCAGCCGGGGAATAGGTCTGGAAATTTACAGCCCATTTGCTCCAGCCATTTTTGAGTTACAGAGGATAGGAGTCACGATCTCTGGCCTACTGATAATGATCAGACTACAAAGATTATGACATACCTGGCAACCTCCCCACAACGGACGGTAAATTGCCATCTTCCATGCTTGTTTACGCGGCTGTTACGAAGATTGTGTAGCGAAAGTATTGTATTACGGATATATGCTCATTTCATATTTTTCCGTTTAGTATCGAGACATAAGCCTGTTATAAACAATAGATAGATAGATAGATAGACAGATAGATAGCTAGATAGATAGATAGACAGATAGATAGACAGATAGATTGATAGCCGGGTGGTTATGTAAATGTTGTTGACTGCATTGTTTCTAATCAGAGAGAGAGAGAGAGAGAGAGAGAGAGAGAGAGAGAGAGAAAGAAAGAGAAACATTCATGATAAACTGAGGCGGCAACAAGGAAGATGGGATGTTGCCAAGCTCTACATAATTATCTCAATTACTGTTCACAACGTTTTCGCCACATATCTAAGTTGTACAGTATAATCACATCAGGAAATGTTTGGTGTAATTATGTCTGTATTGATAATGAATACTACAGTTTGCTTAAGCGAGTCGTCTAGCAGAAACACGACCGTTGAGATATAGCCTATGTTTGAGCCTTTGCGTTCGTTATGGGTTAGAGAATCGGTAATGACTAAATTATCTAATATAGTTTATTTTTCATTCGTTTAATCGACATTGATTATGCTTAGTATCATATTTACCCACCATCAGTTACCTAGCACTGAAGTAATTATGGTTTATTATCAAATAATATATATTTAATAATAGTCGAGTTCGTAAGTCACCCGTCCGAACACCAACCACTAGAAACCTTGATGCTGGCCGTCTCTCCAGTGTTGCGTATTTGCTACTGTAGTGCTAGATCTAGAGTTTTTTTTTCACATATAGCGGCCATTGTTTACGTATAATGAAATTTCGTATTACAATATCCTCGAGATTTTTAACATACATCAGTGTGTTTCTATTGATTTTGCTATTTTACCGTGCGATATTTATGTTTCTTTACTATCTAGCGACTTTTAAGCAATTGTCTAGCGGACTGTATGAATTGGCAACGCTGCTTCTTCCTCCTCGTCCTCCCTCACTCAGTGCTACGTCTTGATTGGCCCGGTGTTGTCATGCCGTTTCTCGCTCATATTTCGCCGTTTTTCGAGGCTGTAAGTATATTCATCGATTATTTCGGCACTCTAGGACTCCGGTTAATTATCATCCACGGCGGGCAAGGGATTAGAAAGGATATTTCCGGGTAAATTAGGGGGAATGACAATGTTTACGTTTGGCTCAGCTGGTTTGGGGCAGGATGCTGGGGTAGCCATATTGGATATCCTACCTTGTGCGATTTTTAAAGTTGTATTTATTTACTTGTTTGTGTTTTTATCTAACTTCGGACTATTTTCCTTGACTATAAAACATGACATCTTTGAAATACAGGGTGAATTGCCACTTTATGTTCTTGAATGCCTACATAATCCGTTCCTATATTGAGTACCGGTACGGCATTTTCCACAACTAGGCTATTCCCTGTCTGACTTTTCCCAAATGGTAGAACTGGTAGCTGGATTACTCTAATATTTTATTAGCCATAAAGGTCAGGATGTGTGGCCGAATTTTAACCCTTCCATTACCTGCGACGTCTGTTATATTTTATTTTGAATGTTTAGCCTATATTTAGATGATTGTATGCAGCTTAGGAGGGATAATGTGGTAGCTGAAAGGATTAATCGAGATATTCTGCAGCCTTTTAATCGGTAGACGTCCTTCTCAAGCTGAATACAATGAAAAGGACGTCGCTGGTACAGAAGGGGATACTGAACAGACTAGCCTACAGTGTAAATGATCCTAGGAATTTTGCCGTAAACATTCATAATATTTGTTAATGTCCACACGGAATGTACAGTATTTGCCCTCATCAGTTATATAGGCATTTATTATAGGCTATATGTTTTAATCCATACAGTACCGGTGACGTCTCTTTCATCTTATTTCAGTGATATTAAGACGATTTTATCAAGCTTAGGAAAGATATATGGTAGCGAAAAAGAGTAATTGAGATGGTCTATACTTTATAGCCTTTTATGACACCCTTCCTAAGCTGAACAAAATCGTCAAATAATTGCCACACTATAATGATATGATCACCGGCATTGAATGTGATGTAATAGAAATAAATTATACTTACGCTCCTTTATTCATTTTCAGGTTCCGAATGCAGCGTATAGGCTAGGAGAGGATCGTAATGACCTACTTTGCTAACAAGGTAAATGGCGTAATTATTCGTTTAATTGTGTTCGAATTTATTATGTGTTTATTTTACGTATTTCACATGCATATTTGTTATCAAGTGTTCTATATTTACCTGTATATCGCTTAATTATTTAATTGGTGGTGGCATATAATAAGTAGCCTATATCCTTTATGCCCTATAATTTAGCTATGTATTTTAGCCAAGTATCGACAAATAGGACAAATTATATATAATAACTAAGCCAGATGATCCTGCAGATGCATTCTAACGGAAAACTAGTAGATTACAGCCACGCTTATATGTAAATATGTACTATCAAAGAATTGCGTATATGATATTCAAAATATATTATGATCTGTTATGTAAATATTCAATATCAAAGATTTGCGTATATTATATCCAAATTATGTTATATTATGAAGTGCGAAGTTTTCAGCAAACACAATTTTGCATAGATTTGAAAGCTCTAAGCAATTTATGGTCTCTTTCTCGGTTAGCTAAGTTGACTTTTATATTGTGTTAGACGGCAACCGAAGCTATTTATGTATGCCATGTACTTCATGAGGATTATTTTTAGGGCCCCATTTATTTGTTGACATTTAGTGTAATATTCATATTTTTAGCTGATTTTGGTTCGTAAGATGTGCAACTATTTTCCTCGCTTCATTGTTGATAACCTGAATAAACACAGGCGTAGTGTGCAAGTATTGGCTGTGCGTGTGTTAATTTGCATGTAGGTTGGTGGGTGTGTAGGTGTGTGTCGGTCGTCTGTGAGTGTGTACCGACTTGAGTAGTATACTGGTACATGCTATTTTTCCTGTGTGAGCCAATGATCCTTAACCCTTCTTGACCGGTGTGCATCATATGTCGAGTGAAAGAAATTTGGACTATGTGGCGGCTCACAACATAAGTCGTGTGGCATTTTCAGCGCGTAATGTTGCCGAGAGAGAGAGACAAGTGGTGGCAGGAGAGTAGCGAGCGTATGACTGCTCCAGACCACCGCGGTGGACCAACTGACATGAATCCCACCCTCCTCCACCCTCTCACACTCGCTACACAGTGAATTGTTTAGGGAAAGTACCGAATTACATGGTTTTTGCACTCGTGTTGCACGATTGTTGCAAGAGAACTAGCGGTCATACAAGGATCGTTGGGGTGTCATTGGAAAGCTCTGTTTATGCCCTTTCAGGGATAGATACGTGTTTTACGCTCTGGGTCTTATTTAGGCATGAAAATGATCATGTAAACAGCCCTATTTTGGGTAAAAACACCCCGCTGGTGGCTACATATTATTTACCGCCTAGGCCGCTCGTTAGGTGTTAAATTAACTTGGAGACTTAAACTAGAACAGAATACACGAACTAGCTATATAAGGTTGTATTGACAAATTTACAGAGTGAACATGTAAACATGAGTGTAAAGCAAGGGTTCCCAACCTGGGGTACATGTACCCCCAGGGGGTACATTTGCACTTCTCAGGGGGTACATAGGGGTCTGAGAGAATAACCATAGTAGGCTATACAAAACATGGTGTTCTAATCTACAGGCAGATTGCACAAAGTTGTATTTTTATCAATTTCCTCATTTAAGTAAGCGAAACTTATATTAAAATTTGGCAAGAATGTAGTTACCGGGTGACCTTACACTATGCGGACGCTTGCAATCATGTTCCCGTCTATTTTGACTGCCGTGGGATATAATAATAGGTGGAAGGGGGGCTTTTGCCCCCCTCACCCCCCATGACTTATTGTCATCATCATACATATTGCCAGCAGGGGTCAAATAACAGAAACAATATACGGGAACTTAACCGCGAGCGATCGACCTATGTAAACATGACTACCGTTGGACCGTACACCCGGATACTACATCCTTCCCTTAAAATTATATCAGTGAGGTGACTATTCCATTGTTTTCACTATTATGTGACTTCCTGCGGAATAAATATTATTCTCCTGTTATCTATGTATGTTCATATTTTCTTCTCTTTGCATGTGATATTGTTTAAATAAATGAACAAAGAAATCCAAATATCCCCATTTTTAACCCTTTCTCTGTGGGGTGTTTTGGGCTATTTAGGCCATATTCAGGCCATATTCAGGCACTCCTGAATTAGTAATCAAGCATCTGCATTAAATGAACTGTATTCTGCCGAAAACTAGGCGAAAATAGCTTCAAAATGAGACCAGAACGGGCCTCGTAGGTGGCCTGGTTCACCCGCAGCGGTGCCATAGAAATGCGGGAAACCCGCTATTTATTAGCACTCGCTCGCTCGGCAACACTGTTGTGAGAGGCAGTGAGAGACCCGCGCGAGACACCGTCTACCTCAGTGGGCCGCTGGCTGCTCTGAGGGTCGGAGGTGGGCCCCTCATGCTCCCGCCCACTGACACTCGATTTTTACGGTTTTTACAGGCTTTTAAAGCCTGGAAATTGCTGCAAATGGCCAGGACGTTCCAGAACGTCACCCGCAGGGAAAGGGTTAACCCGTGGAGCCCCGGCTAGTTTTGTAATGTTTGCGCACCAGAACCCGGCCGGTTTTCAAAAAATGGTTTTATTCCAGAAACAATAGCGAATGGGTTAGGAATGAAGGAAAAAACCACGAAAAACCGCTCAAAAAGCTTAAAAAATGGTTCTACAGAACCCCCGAAAACGGATTTTACAAGAGTAAAAAATTGAAGGCAATTATCCCAAAAAAACAGGTTATTGCGCGCACGCACGTGGACTTTGAGAGTTTTCAACCATCGGCACGGTTGCGTGGGATACGTACACAGTTCCCATACAAATCTGAGCCCTCTTGAGTGGCTATACCTGAGGTTACGATCGGCGCAATTAGGGTGACGCGTCAGGCGCGTCTCTGGGGCTGTGCGTTACATACATCGCCGACGCGTCAGACGCGTCGCTGGGGCTGGACGGGTTAAAGACCTGAAGATAATTTTTAATATTATTATTATTATTATTATTATTATTATTATTATTATATTATTATTATTTGTATTACTATTATTATTAATATTACTATTATCATTATTATTAACCATATTTTCTGTGTATTTCCAGATGAAATTAGCAAGAATGGAAAATCCAAAAAGACAGAAAAATACGTAAACAAATGAAGGAAACCAATGGTAAGTCTGGCCGGAGGAACACAGGCCCTGCAAAACCCTCCCCTCGTATGAACTCGGTTTATGTGACTGCCGGATTGATAAAACACACCTTATTATATTTGTGAGAGATCCTTCCTAAGCCGAATTTATGGAACTCCTTGATTTTATACCCTGTGGAGTTGATTATTGGTGAGAGATCTTTGCTAAGCCGAATTTATGGAACTAGCCTTGTTTTTAGCTCTGGAGTTGATTATTTGTGATGAGAGATCTTTCCTAAGCCTAATGACTGATAGACAGTGTTTGCCAATATTTACTCTATTTTAAGTTTATATATAAGAGGACTTTACTAAGCGAGATTAATGTTTAAATATTCGCCATGCTGCAGTAATAAGATTCACTAATAGTTAGATCCAGTATATGTGAGATATTACTTAAGTTACTCAAGAGAGAAGAATGACATGAAGACCAGAACAAGAGAAGAAGTAGAAGAAGAAAAGATGAAGGAATAAATATATGAAGAGGAAGCAGTGAAAGCCATAAATTAAAGAAGATCAAAAGTAAGAATAAGAGGAGGACTAAAAGATCTAGACAAGGCGATTTGCAGAAGTTTCCGACATTTCTAATAAGTATCCACATCTCTACAAATTGATATGAAGAAGCTTATAATCTTGCTATTTAGGATCTGCATCTTGACACAGTGAAAAGCTAAAGTTCCAATCTCTCCATCAAGTGTTAGAATCTGAAGCTTTGGACAATTAAGGTGTTCGTTTTGTGACAGACTAAAGTTCCAAATCTCTCCATCAAATATCCGAAAATCAAGCTTTGGGAAATTCAGGTGTTCGTTTTGTGACAGACTAAAGTTCCTAATCTCTCCATCAAGAGTTCGAATCTGAAGCTTTGGACAATTAAGATGTTCGTTTTGTGACAGGCTAAAATTACAATCTCTCAAGAATCCGAATGTTAAGCTTGAGAAATTAAGGTGTTTGTTTTGTAAATGTGGCCCCTGTATCGAATAGTAGTTGGAGATTTTGTAGGGTCTGTGCTGCGATGGGAGTCTTCCAAACCCTTCCTTCATCGCGGAACATAAAAACGGGAGTCTGCAGAAAGCCGAATGATCTACACATGGCAGATCTCTTTCACATCCAACCCATCTCTTCATGTTCATGGTCCTGTCAATGCTAAGGTAGGTACAAAGTTTATCAATTAGTTGGTGATACTAATGTTGTCACCATATTAATAGTAGACCTATTATGTTGGTAACCCCTTCTCTACCGGCGACGTCTTTTGTATTTTATTTCAGCTACATTTAGGCGGTTTTATGAAGCTTAGGAAGGATATATGGTAGCTAAAAGGATAAATTGAGATAGTCTGTAGCTTTTAATTGGTAGACGTCCTTCCAAAGCTGAATAAAGTTGTCTCATGGTAGCCAAAATAAAGTGAAGAAGATGTAGTCCGTAAAGAAGGGGTTAATAGTCAAATTTACATACTATATTCTGTTTCTTTTCAACTGACGGTAAATTGCAAAGTTCCCATCAAGATTTCTCAGTTATTTTGAAGATTTTGTAGTGAAATGTAGTGCTAATTATATAAACTTGGTCTTATTATGATTCAGAGACATAGTAGTTTCATATTTGTCCAACCTTAAGTATCGAGTAATTAGCTGCTCAGGGATTCACTTTATCGTCAGCTGAAAATAAACAGAGTATAGTTAATATGTTAATTATCCAAAACTAGCACATCATTGTAATCCCTTCTCATATACCCGGTAGTAATTTGCTCTTGGAATGTTGTCACTGTTACTACCTAGTTGCTAAAGATTCTTTCTTCAGAAAATGAAGTTGTACGGTATATGTGTATACTCTGGCACCTTCCCCAATTATCCTTTTTTTTATGGGGGTGGCTGACTCGAGACAGAGCCCAAATAGGGACATCACAACACATCAGAAAAACAAAACAAAACATAAAATCTCACATCTAGATCGGTTACGTGTTGAACCGGATACTACATCCTTCCCTTAAAATTATATCAGTGAGGTGACTATTCCATTGTTTTCACTATTATGTGACTTCCTGCGGCCCACAATCTGTATTGGACGTGAAACAATCAGGTATGTATACCAACTCGAGACAGCTGCAGTACCGCCCGATAATGTCCGAGTATGTGACAGATCAAAATATTTTATAGTCACCGAGTTCATTTTATTGATAATATCAATGCTAATATCCCTATCAGTCTACACATACATATTTCATAATAAAATAATATAAAATTTACATAATTTTATCCATTTTTATCCTAAATTGTTAGGGGTACATGGGTACCTATCAGAATGCCCAAGTGGTACAGAGGAACTAAAAGGTTGGGAACCCCTGGACTGTAAAGAGTGTAACTAGAGAACAAAAGGTGACGAATAATAATATTGGAAATGGCAAAAGCAAGTAAATAACATGTGTTCAATACAATAGATGAGTAGAACCTGTGAAATACAATTGGAAAATAGGGTAGGGTAGGGTGGGGTGGAATCGCCGTGGGGTGAAATCGCCGCGGCGATTCAAACACTCATATCTCCGAAACTAGTGAATGGATTCGGTTGCTGTTGGGCTTAGGTTTTAGAGGAATGCCGACCTAACATTAAGTCATTATGAGGTTTTTATCCATTGTGCAAAATAGCTTGAGAAATTGAATTGTTTACCACGGTAATTGATTTAACGGTCACAGAGATAAAATCGGCGGTTTGGTTTTCTCATAATAAAATAAAGTTAGTCACCACATCCTCCTAGGCGAACCAATTAACGTAGAGACTTCTAGTTTTCACCATTCTCAAGAGGAAGATTAGAACTTGATTAAGAAATTTAGTTGATGTCTGTAACCCTTTCCATTTCGGAATACGATAGAGTTCAAATTAGTGCGTATTATGCGGCGATCTCACCCCTCCGGGCGGGGTGAAATCGCCGCGCCGTAGGTATGTTTATTAAAATCTGTGGCGTGGCCTATATAATTTTATGAAAAAAAAAACGATTATAGGTATCTCTAGCAGAGGACCAGAATGTATCGATAAAGCAAAGAAAAAAAATTATATTCCATATGTGGCAGTTTTTATTGAGCGAAAACCTCCGTTGGCGGCGGATTCACCCCGCCCTACCCTATGGGGAAAGGAGAGGGAAATAACTAATTCAGGAATGTACCGTAGGTAACATGGTGTTGTTTGGAGACCTTTTTCAGTCATATATGTGTGTGTATATAATATATACGGTATATATATACAGTATATATGTAATAATTTATATCTTCGTTCACATAAATAGAGACGTTCATGAGAGCTTTATTATACATATATTCGGTCTATAAGCAGGGGCTATTTTGTGGACTGTATGAATTTATGTGAATTCAGAAGGGTCCCTGCAAACCAAGGACGAGACTTAGTACTTTGCACTACAAATAATATTCTTCCCGGGGGTCACAGGTAATGGGAAAGCTTGGGCTGAAGACTTCTCGGGGATGGTGGTGGAACGCCGGGTGTTGAATATCTGTTTCTCACCCACTGCAGTTGCAAGGGCTTTCGTCTTCTTGCAGTTTATCTTCTAATGTGTCATTGGGGATCTCGCAGGGTGAGTCACTTTGGTAGAGTATTTTTATACTTCCTCCTCGTCAGGCCTGAATAATGGACATGCTAGTCTGATCTTGTGTTGAGGTGCTCAGACACGATACTGAGGTACTCATATGCCTGGGCTCTTATACCTGAGTTTGTTACTCCAATGAGGTACTCAGTGGGTTCGTTACAGTGCTCAGATGAGAACGTACCGAGTACTCAGACACAGAATTTGCCAACGAGGTACTCAGTCAACTCTTCCCGAGGTACTCAGAGAAGTGAACTTTCCTTATAGTTGGGTCCAGAACCTCAATGCCATGACCATTAACAGCACCTAGAGTCATGTATAAAGACACTTTTGGGGGAAATTTAACCATGAGGATTCTGATTCTGACAACAGTTTGATGTTTTGATATAATTTTGACCCCAAAATCCAAGATGGCCACCATCCGTTAGAGCAAAAACTTAATTTTTAGACAAAATTAACACCCAGATCCCCAGGGAAGATGTGATGCTTGGGGTATGTTTTTTATACATCAAGTAAAGAAGGATAGAAACAAGGAAGGTCAAAAATAAGTTTATTTAACAGCTGTAAATTGAAAAGTTAACAAAGAAAACCACTGGCACTGAAAACATGATTATAAGAAATTATTGTACCTCAAAATTGTTCTTTTTGGCCATTAAATGACAAAATCTATGTTAAATAATGCTTTAGTGTTATCCAACACATGACATTGTAATTGACATTGTAATTAGTGAATAAGCGTGAAATTGAGGCACATGATTCAGAATCTAGTGAGGCAGAATTATCTGATTCAGACTGATCATCACAATCTGATTAATTCCTCCTCCTACTCTGTACATCATCAGAAAAGAAGCTAAGAGGGAGCACACTGAATGTAGCCCAAAACGGATGCAACAAGATGAGCAGTGCGTACAGAATCTGGTCGCATGCATGAAGGAGTTTGACTCGTTCCCATTCAACCTGGCCTCACCTACCCTCCGCACCCTACAGTCAGCCATACCTGCCACTGATGAACTTGTTGTAGACTTCAACTCAGCCTATGCTGCGGGAGAAGAGAAGTTGACCTGGTTCTTGCAAGAGCGGGTGTTCAGTAAGAATACTTCCCTACAGTATATGCATCTGTCTCTCTGAGCAAACGCTTGATGTTTGCCAAGGAGGTAGGCAAGGAGAAAGCTGGAGAGGACATCAAAGTGAGAGCTGCTGAGATGGAGCGAAGCGCTTTCAAGGCAGTTATCGATCTGGTTGAGGTCAGTCAACATATGAACCTCCCTGAGTTATTGGAACATTGTGTTGTCGAGGAGTGTGTGGCCTTATTCAACTACAACAGGACATACAGGAAGACTCAGAAGAGCCAACTCATCCAGAAGTTCTCTCTGCAATCTGTAAATCTGCATAGATCCTACATTGCTCTCGTTGACATGGGAATGATCTGGAGAATGGCCACTCCATCAGCAGAAGATCAACAAACTCCAGATGGCACCCCATACAAGTGGTCAGATTATATCCACAAGCTGGTATCCATCATCCTTTCCCGCCATGGTGATGCTTACCGTATCTTCTGTGTGAATGACCCATATGATGCAGCATACTCAACTAAAGATAACGAGAGAGACCTGAGGGCACCGGGTAAGGCATATGTCCCAAACACCTACATGAAATTGGATGACCCATTCCCCTCTGCCAAAGCATTCAACACGCTACTCTGTAGTGTTAGTAACAAGGGGCGACTTCAAAAATTGATATGCAGTTACCTGGCTGACATTGCACAAATTGTTGAAGCAGAGATTATTTACTCTTGTTAAATCCCACTGTACCAACTTGTCGACCCAGCAACCAATGCAGAACTACAGCTTTGATCAGTCTGAGGCTGACAATGTCCTCTTCTCCCCTTATACAGTCCTGCGTGAGTCAGGCTATTGTGGGCCTGTCGTCATTGATGTCACTGATACTGATGCTTATGTTGCAGCAGCATTAATCTCAAAGTAGCTGCCTGGTATGATCTACATCAAGAGAAAGCAGGAGATGATCGTCTGCAGTGATCTGGTAACTGACGACATGGCAGACTGTATTATGGAGCTGCACTGTATGACAGGATGCGATGCCAACTCAGGTTTCTACAGCAAGGGTAAGAAGTCAGTGTATGACCAGGTGGCGAACAGCCCTGTGGCACGACAACAGCTTTCACGGTGTGGAGATAGCATTGACCTTGAAGAGGAAGTGGTAGAGGAGCTCTTCAAGTTCACACGACATATCATCTATGCTGACCACAAGAGTAGCACCATGGCTGAGGCCCGTGCAGTGGAGTGGAAGAGCATGAAAAAGAAATAATTCGTCTGTCTCCCCCCAGATGCTGATGGCCTACGCCAACATTGCCTCCATTCCAACTACTTGTCATATATAGTGCACCATCCCTTGCTGAAGCGCCACCCCTCGCCACTTGGACATGGATGGCAATTGGTGGATGGCCGCTGTCGCCCTGTCCGCCACACACGACCTGCTCTTCCAATGCATCTACCTGCATCAAGGTCAGCTGAAGAGAACGAGGAAGATGAGAGCAAGTATGATGATGAGGAGATGGAAAATGATGATGTACAGAGTAGGAGGAGGAATTCATCAGATTGTGATGATACAGAATCTAGTGAGGCAGAATTCTCTGATTCAGACTGATCATGTGCCTCAATTTCATGCTTATTCACCAATTACAATGTCATGTGTTGGATAACACTAAAGCATTATTTAACATAGATTTTGTCATTTAATGGCCAAAAAGTATAATTTTGAGGTACAATAATTTCTTATAATCATGTTTTCAGTGCCAGTGGTTTTCTTTGTTAACTTTTCAATTTACAGCTGTTAAATAAAAACTTATTTTTGATCTTCCTTGTTTCTGTCTTTCTTTACTTGATGTATAGAAAACATACCCCAAGCATCACATCTTCCCTGGGGATCTGGGTGTAAATTTTGTTTAAAAATTACGGTTTTGCTCTACCGGATGGTGGCCATCTTGGATTTTGGGGTCAAAATGATGTTAAAACGTCAAACTGATGTCAGAATCAGAATCCTCATGGTTAAATTACCCCAAAAAGTGTCTTTATACATGACTCTAGGTGCTGATAATAATTTTTCAAGCTGGCGGCCGGCAACCATTTTGGATTTGGCCGTCTGGCGAAAAATGCCGGAATTTTTGCAAGGGACCTGGGAGCTAATTTTTTTATAAAAGGTTCATAGAAGTCAAATCAGTCGTCAAAACATATTAGCCAGAGAATGGTCACGGAATTGAGTTTCTGGACCCAACTATTAGTGTAGGTGGGCTGACAATGGTTGATCCAGGTGAGGTATATATCCCATATCTGATCTGATACACTTGGAGGCCTTGGTGTTGCAGGCAGGAAGGTCTCCTTTTCCCTTTACCTCAGACCTGACTTTGTGCCCTTTTCGCTCTGATGACGCAGGTAAGGGCAAAATAAAAATGACAGGTACATACATACATACATACATAAAATTTTAAGACTGAGTGTTCCACACATAAGTGCAGTTTCAGTCTCTTGTCCTAATGGCGGCGTTCCAGGCAACCCTGTTAAGGGCTGCTTCACTTGTCAAGTTCTTGGATTTGAGATCGGCGCGTATAGTCCGATCCCAGGTCTTCCTCGGTCCACCCCTTGGTGCAGCTCCCTCCACAATCACAGACCTGCATTTTTTCACCCAATTTTGTTCATCCATTCTCTCCACATGTCCATACCATCCCAGTCTACTTGTACGCATCACCTCGCTAATACTCTTTATACCTAAACGTCTCCTCAGCTCAACATTTGTTATTCTATCCTGTAGCCTGGCCCCACACATCCATCTCACCATTCTCATCTCATTACGCTCCATTCTGTTGACATCCTCTACTTTAACGGCCCATGTTTCTGAGGCATACGTCATTGCACTTCTAACACATGAGGCATACACCTTTCCCTTCAGGGGGAGAGGCATTCTTTTCATGGTCAGGATTGGCATCAATTATCTGAACTTCCCCCAGCCACACCTAATTCTAGCAACAGTGGCAGCCTCGGCCCCACCACCGGCAGAGATGGTATCTCCTAGGTAACAAAACTTGTTCACCAGCTCCAAAGACTCATTTCCAAAATTCACAGCCACAGGATCATCACTTAACACAAGCTCGCCTTTGCACACTACGCACTCAAATTTCTCTATTTCTGACTTATCCTTCGGCAGGGGCCCCTTTATTCTACTACAGCGCTTACTCCCATGGTGTACCCAACATCGACAGATGCTACATTGAATTGAGTTAACGCCCACTCCCTTTCCACACACTGCACATGGGTATGCACCGCTCTTTTCCACATTGCCTCGTCTCAAACTACAATGCATAACCTTGGTTTTGTTAATATTGACTCTTAAACCCTTGCTCGCCATGCCCTCTCTCCACTTTCTGAATTTGGCCTCAGCATCCTGCATACTGTCAGCTATTAGGACTAAATCGTCTGCATAAAACAGTTCCAACGGGAGTCCGCCTCTAAAAACTAGACAGCGCCTCCAAGACCATAATAAAGAGGAGGGGGCTTAACACTGAACCCTGATGGACTCCAACACGGACTGCGAACTCATCACTCAGTACACCCTTCACCCTCACCGAACTTCGCGAATCCTCATACATCTTCATTATCACACGCACCAGCCACTCTTCCACACCAAGTTTCCTCATAGCCCACTGTACAACATCTCTAGGTACCCTATCAAAGGCCTTCTCCAGGTCCACAAACACAAAGTAAAGATCCCTGCCTTTTAGTAGGTATCTTTCCTGTATCTGCCTGACTATGAAGATAGCATCGGTTGTACCACGTCCTGGCATAAAACCAAACTGCATATCATCAATAGAGATGCTTTGCCTGATCAAACCCTCAAGGACTCTCTCATAGACCTTCATGATTTGGTCAAGCATTTTCAGGCCCCTATAATTTCCTCTATCTAGCGCATCCCCTTTTCCTTTGTATATATTTACTATTACACTTTTGAGCCAATCCTCTGGGATTTTCTCATCTTTAATAATGGTGTTTATCAACTCAGTGACTAAGTTTACACCAATCTCCCCTGAGGCTTTTATCATATCAGCGACAATGTCGGAGCAACCTGGAGCTTTACCGTCCTTCATTTTATTGATTGCGTCGCTCACTATAGCTGGTGCTATCAAAGGAGGGGGCCCAGATATTGGTTTTTCGATACTAAGCTGTTCCTTATCCCATTCAAACTCTACATTTAGCAATCGTTCATAGTGTACCTTCCATGCTTCTCTGATTTCATTTTCTGCATACACAATCTTCCCATTATCATCTCTAACACACTGTTCACCTATAATATCCCTACTGTCATTTTTAACTCGCCTAGCTAGGTTGAAGATCCCATTGGGATTGTCAGTGTTACACACTTGTTCGAGGACCAGGTCCTTAATGCGATTTTTAGCATTGTAAATAACTTTTTGGCAGTTCGTTTAGCTGCCTGGTATTCCTCCCTGCTGCCTCCTTTCTTCCATGCTTTGAAGCATCTCCTTTTCTCTTTCACAGCATGTTCTACCTCATCGTTCCACCACCAAGAGGTCTTATTCCTGGGGTGACCCTTTGTTTTCCCACAGACTTTGTCAGTGGCAGCGATAAGGCTATGCTTAAGAAAGTTCCATTGGCTATTTACATCGTTAGGCCTAGCTTCCTTATTTCTATTCATTTCCTCCAGTTCATTATGAAACCTATCCCTAACTTCCTTGTCCTTCAGCAGCCACACTTTCCTTTTGGGTATGTAAACCTTCTTGCGCTTAGGATCTCTGTATAAGCTCATGTCGCACACAAGTAGCTTATGCTGGGGGATACATTCTTCGCTCGGGATGACCTTTACATCTCGAACTAGTTTCCAGTCTTTCCTGTTAACCAAGAAGTAATCTATCTGGCTACTGGAGACCCCAGAGTTATATGATCAGGTGGCTCTGTCTTTTCTTGAACTTTGTGTTACACACAACCATGTTGAGTGCAACGCAGGACTCCAATATATATTCGCCTTCTAGATTTCTCCTTCCGTAACCAATTCCTCCATGTACCCCCTCGTATCCATTTGCAGATGCTCCCACGTGACCATTGAGGTCCCCCCCCACGATAGTTATTTCGTTCTCCGAGAGGCCTGAAATGACACTGACGGTGTCATTCCAGAAGTCCTCTTTTATCTCTTTCTGTAAACCAGCCTGTGGGGCATATGCAGATATCACATTCAGAATTCTTTCACCAACTTTCAACTTCAAAACAATCAGCCTTTCACTAACTCTCGTAATCTGAAGCACACTTTCCGCCAGCTCTTCAGCCACCAGAACACCCACTCCTCCTTTCGCTTTTATCAGTCTCCACACCCATCCAGTATATCCTATATCTTTTCCTCCTTCCGACAATCCACTGTACCCCATGCCTCTTCCAGAGTGTTTCCTGGGTACAGCAGACGTCCACTCGCCTCCTCTCACACATCTCAGCCACTTCATTCGCACGCAGATTCAAACTACCAACATTCACACTAGCAAGTCTAAGGTAAGGTTGGTAGAGGAATCCCGAGGGACCTGGAGGGAGGAGCGAGTGACGTAATGGCTGGTCACAGGGCTTGTGACGTCAGTGGCTTCGCAGAGCATGTTTTTTTTTGTTTTTTTTTCTCTATGTGATTGAGGGAGGCAAAAGGCATAACTGCCTATAGCGAGTGCCTCCCCCATAGTTGAAAGAGTGACAGGGCCAAAATCAAGGGACGTTCGAGCCAAAATGATCCATGTTGGGGGGGTACCGGTACTGTGTATTTTTCTGGTAGGTTGTAGGTGTTATGGTGATGGTTACGAGGTTTGTTGAGGATTATTCCAAGGTTGAATTAGGCAGAACAGTTGGAGTGAGACATGTGGGAGTTACTGAACAGACAACAAGGGACTATGTTATTCCCAAACCTTTCTCGTATCCATGTCTCACTCTTTCACCTTAACCTTCTCGTCTTTGTCTTATTTTATTCAGTAGGTAAGTAGGTCAGTAGGCAGACATGGAGGTGTTTGTGTGGGTGTATGTATGTAGGTGTATGTCTGGCTGTGTAGGCATCTCTAGTTTGTGTGTAATAATGTTTATCTATGTGTGTATCTTGGTGCGTTACAATGAACGAAGGAAGGAAAAACACATATAAAACAAAAAGGTCCATGTGCCTAAAGGCATCCTCCATTCATAAAATGTTTGTAACAACTGGATTTAAACATTTGTAGATTGTAAGTTTGTGTAAAGCAATTCGAGGGAAGTGAATTCCAAAGAGTAGTAACTCTGGGGATAAATGAATTTTGATAAGCAGAAGTTCTGCATTGTGGAGGAGAAAGTGTAAATTCATGGGCGCTCGCAGCTGCCCTAGTTCTACGGGGAAAGATGTGGAGAGGCGGCACAATTGAAGCAAGTTCCTCGGAACAATTGCTGTGAAAATATCTGTAGAATAATGCAAGGGATGCAACGTTTCTTCGTATGGATAATGTAGGAAGGTCCTGTGTGATTGCAGGGTTATTGATTAATCTAATAGCTTTATTTTGAATTTTGTCCAACTGCCTCAATGCAACCACTCCACTTCCACCCCATAGAGGTGAACAGTAATCCATCTGAGAACGCACATGACTTTTATATATTACGGCCAACTGCTCGTCAGTGAAGAATTCTCAAACTCTGTACAGGAGTCCCAGTTTTTTAGAGGCATTCTTAGCAATGCTTCTAACATAATGTGTCCAGCTCAAGTTAGTAGTTAATGTTACACCGAGAATGTCAATACTAGGGGAAGTGGGAATATTTACATCATTAACAAATATATGGGAGTCAGTGAGATTCTGTCGGTTAGAAAATTGAATGTACTTGGTTTTCTGTGCATTAAAGGAAACTAGATTCTCTTGTCCCCATTCATTAATTCTAGAAAGGTCCTGGTTCAGAAAAATTGCAGTGTATATTTTTGAATTTATAAGATCGGGTTGGGTGAAAGAATTGGTAAATGTGAAGGAACTGTGGAGTGTTGAGTCATCTGCGTAGGAATGTATTGGATTATGAGTGGTAGATATGAGATCATTGATATGAATGAGGAACAGAGTTGGAGCCAAAACTGATCCCTGGGGAACACAAGCATTTATTGAGTGAAATTGAGAATAAAGGCCATCTACCATTACATGTATTTTTCTGTTATGAAGATAAGAAGAAATTAGTGGAACTAATGATGCAAGGCCGTAGTGTGACATCTTCGACAATAAGGATTGATGCCAGACTCTATCAAATGCCTTTGATATATCCAGTGCTATTGTGTGTTTCACCATGTTGGTCTGTAGCTTGGTTGATTTGATGCGTGAGAAGGCAAAGAATGTCTGCAGTTCATCGACATCGTCTAAAACCATATTGCCTATCATTGATTAATTTATTTTCTCCAGATGCTTAATTATGTGATTATTTAATATAATTTCAAAGACTTTGCCAAGAGTGGAAGTTATAGCTATTGGTCTGTAGTTTGATGGATCTGAAGAGGCACCTTTTTTAGGAACTGGATGGATGTTTGCTTCTTTCCAGGGTACTGGGAAGCATGAGGTATGAGTACACAGACGGCAAAATTTTGCCAATACAGGAGCGAGCACCAAGGAGCAATTCTTAAGTACTATTGGAGGAATTTCATCTGGACCAGGAGCCTTATCTACTGAGAGATTCTGCAAAATAGTTTTGACATGTCTGGTGTGGATCTTAAGTGAGGGAATTTCAGGCGAATTAAAATTAAGTACAGGGACATCTTGATTTATTTCATCTAAGGTTGAGTTGGTGGAGAAAATATCCGCAAGAAGGTTAGCTTTACCTCGTGGGTCACTTACAAGATTGCCAGTCGGAGATTTTAATGGTGGAATGGATGAAGCAGTAGTGAAGTTGGATTTGAATGAGTTAAGAGTAGACCAAAATATTTTGTTATCATTTGGATTATTTAGAAGTTTATTTGCCTGCTTCTGGAGAAAGTTTGATTTAGTTAGGTTTAATACAGTTTTGGCATGATTTCTGATGTTTCTAAAGTAATTAAAGGCTTCATGTGTTTTTGATCTTGTGTATGCATTGTAGGCTATTGTTTTTTGTTCAGTTACTCTAGCACAATTATGGTCAAACCATTTAGGTGAATTAGATCTTTTACTGTACCTTTGATGAGGAATAAAAGTTTCCATTCCAATTTTTACAAAATCTTGTATGTGGCTCAAGGTGGAGTGTGCATCATTAGAAAAAAAAGAGGTCCAGGGAATATCAATAAAGAAACCTTGAAGACCCTCCCAGTCTGCCCTATCGTAATGCCATTTAGTCACCAAAACAGGTTCAGAGTGGGAAGGTGTGGTAGGTGATAGACAGGTGGCCTGTATCAGACAGTGATCAGAAGGATCCAAGCGGAGACCTCACTGTAACATCATAATTTTCTGAATTGGTTGTTAAAAATAAGTCCAGTAGGTGGGAATTATGATTAGGATTATCTGGTACACGGGTGGGTTGGTTGACTAGTTGAGTGAGATTAAATGAGTCTGCAAATAGCTCACATTCAAGACCAGCATCATCAGTCCTGGCTGAATGAGTGAGCCATTCAACATTATGGACATTAAAATCACCCAACACAGTGATTTCAGAAGAAACATTTAAGTTGAGGACACTGAGTTGTGAGGACAGAGAATCAAAAAGACTTTGCTCTGGAGTAGTATTTGGGGAACGGTAGATGCAACATATGTATTTAAATTTACCAGCAGAAATTAATTTGTATATAGAATAATCAAAATAGGGACAATTGAAACCAGTAACCTCCTCCAGGACAATTTCAGATTTTGCGAAGCAACATACACCTCCTTTAGGTCTGAAATTTTGGAGCAGTTGATAACCTGGAAAATTAAATCTAGACGTGTCAGATGTGGATGTTACTCGAGTCTCTGTCAAAAAAATGAGAGTAGGGGATTCTGCTTGAAGAAATTGGTGTACAGAATTGATGTTAGAGTGAAGTCCCCTTATATTACTAAAGAAAAAGCTGCACCGACGAGCAGCTTTGGGACGTTGCAATGCTCTTGACATAGTCGCATGATGACGACCGGGAGGGCCCTGTGTCAATGACCCAACCCTGCCGGGGGTGGATATCCGAGGGACCACCAGGTTTGCTCTTAACAATTGTACTGCCATATTTATTAGGTAAGTGTATGGTGTTACATGTATGATATGTAGTGGGAGGAGTAGTGTTTTATGGATAAAGGATAGCGATGTAGGGCAATGTCGTGAAGTTGGATGTGTATGTTATATAAAGAGGGTTTTCCTGATACCCCTGATGTGTGAGGCAGAAAGATATGTATCCAGCTACCAAGGCCTGGGAGAGAAAATGGAATTCAGGCTATTCCCTGAGTCTCCCGAAACCTTGGCGGTAGTACTTCACTGGGCGGGGCTGCCTACCCCTACTACCTACCATATGTGTGTGTTTACATATGTGTGTGGATATGTACAGGTGTATGTCTGGGTGTCTAGTTTGTGTGTAATTATGTTTATCTATGTGTTTTTCTTGGTGTGTGTCTAGTATATGTGTAATTATGCTTATGTGTATATTTTGGTGTGCATTTGTGTGTGAGTTGATGTGTGTATGTGCAGTTGTATGTCTTGGTATGTAGGTGTCTGTAGTTTGAGTGTAATTCTGTTTCTCTATATGTGTATCTAGGTGTGTGTGTGTGTGTCGGAGTGAGACATGTGGGAGGTGCTGCTATAGACAACACGGGAATATGTTACTCTCAACCCTTTCTCGTCTCCATTTCTCTTCGTAGTTTTCCTCTTCGTTTATTGCCTCTTTTCTTCTTCATATTATTAGTATTAGTATTATTAGTATTATTATTATTAGTAGTAGTGTATATATTTTGTTATTATTATCATTATTATTAGTAGTAGTAATAGGCCCTATTATTATTATTATATTCTTCTGTTTATATTATTGAATTTTCTTAATTTTACTGTTTATTTTACTTTTTCTTCCTTAGCTGTTCTTTCTTCTTGTATTGCTCCTTGTTCGTGTGTCAACCCTTTTTCTCGTTTTCTTTCACTTTGTTCTCATCTCTGCTCGGTCTCAGACTTCCTCATGTTCTCACATTTTCTTTAATTCATTACTTTCTGTCTCGCGCCAAACTTTTATTTTCCGTTTTCTTACGGTAGTGTGTGTGGTGCGTGTATGTGTGGTGTGTGTGTGTGTGTGTGGGTGGTGGTGGTGGTGGTGTGGAAGGGTTTGTAGGAGTGAAGGTAGATCAAATTCGGAAGGTACAAAGGAGTACAAAGGAAATCAAGCAACAACAGATCTAGTGACCCTTCTAGGTTGCTTGTCCTCCAAAACACTGAGGATCAAGTGTCCAAACAGTTGTTTAGAGTGGGTAAGGGAACATTGGAAAGGGAATTACTGCCCTGGATCTAATGTCCGTGACAGGATTAGGAAGTTAGTAGAGGACAGATGGGTTAGTAACTGAGGGGGGGATAAAATAAAGTTATTCATTTACAAATGCAGTCAGTCGCGGGTTTGATGAGAGATATTTGTCTAGGCGGAGTTTAAATGAATCAACGGTGATGCAGTCTATAACGTTTCGGGGAAGCCCATTCCACAAGTTGACAACTCGATTGAAGAATAAATTCTTAGATTCGTGCGAGTTAAAAGATTTACCAATAATTTTGCAACCGTTTCCCCGCGTGTAATTAGATTGGTCGATAGTGAAGTACTTACTACAGTTCATATTGTCGATGCCTTTGATGATTTTGAACACTTGAATTAAGTCACCTCTTAATCTGCGCTGGGTTAAAGGAAATAGATTTAATTCTCTAAGACGTTCTTCGTATGGTTTGTTCTTTAGGCTAGGTATCATTTTGGTAACTCTACGTTGAACTCGTTCTAGCTTGTTTATATCTTTTTGGTAATAAGGGCACCAGGATTGAACGCAGTATTCCAGAAGAGGGCGGACTAAGGAATTGTAAAGGATTAGGATAACTTCCTTGGATTTATGCTCAAATGACCTGCCTATAAAGCCAATTATTTTGTTTGCCTTCTTAACAACTTCTGAACATTGTTGACTCGGTTTTAGGTTACTCGATATTGTTACTCCCAGATCGGTTTCTCTGTTTACATTCTTAAGCTGAGTGCCATTCATCGAATAGTTTGCTTTCTCATTTAGGTATCCGATATGTAGTACTTTACATTTATCCGCATTGAAACTCATTTGCCAAATTTGGGCCCAACATGACAATTTATCTAGATTGTGTTGCATATCGTCAACTTGTTGTTTTGAGAGTACGCTATTTGCAATTTTTGTATCGTCAGCAAATTTTGAGATTGTACAGGTGAGACCCTCATCTATGTCGTTGATGTAAATTAGAAAGAGAATTGGTCCTAGTACCGATCCCTGGGGTACCCCGCTACTTCCATTGGTCCATTTAGATGCCTTACCGTTTATGACTACTCTTTGCTTTCTGTTGCTGTGCCAATTTTCTATCCATTTCAACACACCGTCTTGAATTCCATCCGCTTTTAGTTTTAGCAGTAAACGTTTGTGGGGAACTTTGTCAAAGGCCTTTTGAAAATCAAGGTATATAATATCTACAGCTTTACTCTCATCGTAGAGGTTGAGGATATCGTGGAAGAAGTCTAAGAGGTTTGTTAAACAGGAACGTTTTTTACGAAAGCCGTGTTGAGTATCTTTAAGTATGTTATTTTCCTCTAAGTGATTTACGAGTCTGTCTCGTATGACCGTTTCTAGCATTTTACATACAACTGAGGTTAAGCTAATTGGACGATAGTTACTGGGTAGGGATTTGCTGCCTTTTTTGAATATCGGTGTTACGTTGGCTAGCTTCCACTGATAGGCATAGTTCCAGACTGCAAGGATTTATTGAATAGTAATGTCAGTGGTTTGGAGAGCTCTTCCTTAGCTTCCTTTAGAACTCTAGGCGAGATTGTATCAGGTCCAGGCGTTTTATTTACCTTGAGTTTATCTAAACAATTCAATACTTCTCTCTCTGTAACGGTGATATTGCTTAGAACATCTGAATTATCAATCTGAATCGGCGATGGTGTAGGGATACCACTGAGGTCTTCTGTTGTAAAAACTGATGCAAAGAAGGTATTGAGGGCATTACTCATTTGTACTTAGTCTTTGGTGTATTCTCCATTTTCATCGACAAATGGTCCAACAGTTGAAGTAACTACTTTTTTCTTTCTGATATAACTATAGAATTCTTTCGGGTTTGTTTTACTTTGATTCGCAATATGTAACTCTAAGGTCTTTTTACTTTGCTTAATTAACTTTTTGGCTTTGCGTCGTAGCTCTACAAATTTCACCCGTTCTTCGTCATTTTGTGAGGATTTTAATCTATCATTAGCAATTTTTTTAGCAAGCAGGCAGTTTGAAATATCTTTATTCCACCATTTGGGCTTATTATTATGGCCTGGACGCCGTATTTTCGATGGTATGCAGTCTTGCACTGCTTTTAGGTAAGTGGTTTCGAATAACTTCCAAGATGTATTTATGTCGTTATTGTTAATTCAAAAGCTCCAGTCAGTTTCTTTAAACATAGCTCTAAGTTTATGGAAGTTTGCTTTCTTGAAATTAGGGACTTTTTCGATGCTACTATTTGGTTCGTTACTAGTAAACTTTAAAGTGAAAGTTATCGTACGATGGTCGCTGTTACTGAATTCATCACCAACATTCAAATTCTCTATCAATTCTTCTTTTGTTGCCAGTACAATGTCAAGAACGTTATTACCACGGGTCGGCGTTCGAACAAATTGATAAAGCGAACTCTCTTGCAAGTTCGTATACAAGTCATGTCCGGAGTGTGAAGTAAGAGTATCGCCCCACTTGGTCACAGGTAAATTAAAGTCGCCAAAAATTACGGTATCTTGTGAGTTACTTACATCTGCAATTTGTTTGTAAATTTCTCAGTCAGTTTGCACTGATTGAGCTGGAGGTCTGTATATTAACGCAAGTATTATTTTTGTACCTTTATTATTCTTTATTAGCACCAAAGATGTGTCGACGTTCACAATTTGAGGTTTTGACAAGAGGGTAGGGTTAAGACTTTCTTTGATATAAAGTAAAACACCACCTCCATTTTTATTTATTCTGCTTTTCTCAAACATTACATAACCGGGAAGTGAATACTCTGCTAAAAAGTCTATCTTCTGTAGTGAGCCAAGATTCTGTTATACCAATAACATCATAATTTTCTGTAAACACTAGCTCCTCTAAATCTGAAAATGTATTGCGTATGCTACGAGCGTTTGCATAGAAAACCTTTAAATTTGTTATTTTAGAACTCGCGGAACACTCTTTAATAATATTTTTGGTTCTTGTCGGATCTACATTTATGTTCATGGCTGTCCTCGGTCCTCGCTGTCTTCGGTCCTTATCGCTGGTGGTCCTCGGTTGCCTCTGTTTTTTGCTTGGCGTTGGATGATTTATGTCACTGCTGCTTCTTCTCGGATGGCGTATTTTGATCCATGGCTGCGGACTGCTTCATGTAGGAGACGACCCATGCGTGCTGAACCCACAGGGTTTAGACGAGTGCCATCCTTGCGGAACAGAGTAGGCTGGTTGTAGAAATTGTCCCAGAGGTTGATGAATTCAACTTCTTCCCTCAGACACAAATATTTTAGTCTGCTATTTGTGCTGAAGGCCTTGTCGTAGAATTTGTCAGGTGCGTCGATCTTAGGGAGAATGCCTGAGATGATGATATTCCTTGACTTGTTTTTGTAGTGCTGGATCATCTTGCGATATTTCTCCATCAACTCTTCGGATCTGGTGCGCATGACGTCATTTGAACCAGCATGGATGACAAAAAGTGTATTTTCATTTGCATCCTTTGTGGTATCTTCGAAGACTTCCACAATGTCGTCCAGTCCAGCTCCTGGGATGCAAAATCTTTTTCGTCTAGGTGGGTAGGTAGAGGGATAAGTGGGCAGTTAGGTAAACTGCGCTGTATGTATGTAGGACATATTAGGAAAGTATGTAAGTACTTTAAAAAGTTAGGTTATTATGTAAGTAGGTAGTGAAGTAGGTAAATAGGTAGGTATTTAAATACTGCAGGTAGTCTAGTAAGTAGATAGTTAATAAGGTAGGTAGGTATGCAAGTTAGTAAGTAGATAAATTAGATATGCATGTAAGTAACTAGATGGGTAGGTAGGCAAGTAAGATGACTGAGAAAAAAAAAAAAAAGAATGCAAAAAAACAAGAAATAATAATAAAGTATAAACCCTCCAGGTACGAAAAGTAGTACGTGAAAGAAAATAGGTAGAGGGTAGGTAGAAGAGTACAAGACTGGAATGCGAGATATGGAAAGGCAAAAGGCGGTGAACCACTGTTTCTAATCTGTAATTTATCTATACCAGACATCTGTTACATCTAGAAGAAAGAGAGATGATTGTAATACACCTGGAATAGAAAAATTACTTGTAGAGAAAGAGAGCGAGAGAGAGAGACAGAGATAGAGAGAGATAGAGAGAGAGAAGGAACTGGTGTAGCATTGAAAGACTTCGTTTACAAGAGTGGATTGTCATTTTTGAATTGGGAGATATTGAGACATTGAGTAATCAAATCATTTACATAAGTCACGCCTTATATTTTGCCTTTTGCTTCTCGTCTTTATATATTTATGTCTGTGTCTAACTATCTATTTTATGTATATATCTATATTATATCTATATCTATTTCATATTTTGTTTATTGTTTGTACGCATTGATCTGTCTTTTGTCAAATTATATATATACTGTACTTCGACTCTCTCTCTCTCTCTCTCTCTCTCTCTCTCTCTCTCTCTCTCTCTCTCTCTCTCTCTCTCTCTCTCTCTCTCTCTCTCTCTCTCTCTCTCTCTCTCTCTCTCTCTCTCTCTCTCTCTCTCTCTCGTTTTCTTTCTCTCTCTCTCGCTCTCTCTCTCGCTCTCTCTCTTTCTCTCTCTCTCTCTCTCTCTCTCTCTCTCTCTCTCTCTCTCTCTCTCTCTCTCTCAAGCACTCACTGATATTCCTCCTGTACATTAAGCTGGGATTACTATGACGAGACTGAAGGAAGGAAGGAAGGGAAAGGAAGAAAGAAGGAGGAAAAGGAAGAAAGAAGGAGGAAACGGAAGGGAAGAAAGGAGGAGGAGGAGGAGGAGGTATAGAACAATACAAAAATATAATAGATTCCCATTGAATCTCCTTCAGTTCAATGCCATAATTTTGTATATATGTACTCAGGCACATGCCTCATAGCTGGGGTGGCTGAATCGAGACAGAGTCCGAACAGGGACAACACAACTCAACATAAACAATAAAATACAAATTCACACACATCTAGGTCTCATTGACATTTAGTATGTATAAAGTAGTGAATGAAGGAATGGTTGGTGGAAAGGAGAATGAAGAAGTGAACGACAGAGAGAATTGTTTCAATGTATACAGTATATATAAAAAAAAATCCTAAAATATATGAAAATCCGAAAAAAAGGTTTTATCCTCCTGTACCTTGCTCGTAGCTTTGTTCCCACAGTTTAATTAGCATAATTGATTTAGCGTTCACCTGTGATTAGCATTCTCGTGAACGTTTTTTTTGGCGAATACCCTCACATTTCCTATCATTTTTGTTCGGTGTGTGTTGTAGCGATTGCATTTTGATCAGTATAGTTTGTAAATATCGTAAATGTTGTGCGTGCTTGTATATTTAATTGAAGTTGAAATTGAAATGTTTATTTAGCCAACATGAAATCATTTTATACACACATGTATGCACATTTATTGCTCAATTTAATAAACAAAAAAATAGACTGGCTAAGCCCTGTAACACTATCTGATCCGACCCCTTGTGGGTTAGTATGATAGTTTGTTTAATTATTATTGATGATTTATTGCTCCCATACCCATAATAAATATTTGGGAATTGATGGTGTAATGGTTAGAGTGTTTAAAAATATGTATGTGGTAACCCAGGTCCGAATCCCGGTGGATCACCTGCTTTCATTAATTTAATTGAAGGTGTTTGGTGTTGGAGTGAAATTCCTTTATTCAAAGAATTGCGAGTGTTAAAACTATGTGATATTCATCACATAGAATCTCTTAAATTTGTTTTCAATCAGCTTGTGTTCATAATCAATATTTCCATCACGTGGACAGTATACCTGTACATAGTCACAACACTAGAAACAAAAACCTCAGACCACCCAACCCAAATACTAACCTTGGTAAAAATATTGATTACTTACTCGGGAAGTATCTTCTGGAATAGACTACCGGTACCAGAAGAAATACAAGTAGCTAATGGTCTTTTAGAATTTAAACGGAATTGTAAAAATAATCACTTACTAAGCCACTATTAAGTTTTAGAACTCCAACAGAGTATCTAAATTGTAAACATACTACATATACAGAACACTACTGGTAATTTCCTAAACGTATTTTTAAGGAGCCCATAACAAATGTTCACATTTAATGGGATCAGCCTTGATAATGAATTATGAAGATATTGTAATATATTGTATATGTTTTTAGGCTAAATAAAGTTATTATTATTATTATTATTATTATTATTATTATTATTATTATTATTATTATTATCATCGATAAATGAGCTGTTAGGGGAGTAGTAGCATCACCAAGTTGAAAAACATCGAGTATAGTATTATTTACATATACAATATATTACAAACGGGAATAATTTTTGAACGATTATTGAGCTTTACAGGAAATTGACTGAAATAACAATTAAGCCCTCCCATTGCTCAAAATAAACCTTGGTCCTCGCTTGATTTATTCACGGTCTACCTAATTAGCATAATTGATTTGACGTTCAACTCTTAATTGCCGCTCTGATTACCTGTTTTTCCTGAGTCTACACACCTTTATATACACATGTAGGTATACACACATTCACAGATACACACAGACACAGGCACAGGTACACACAAATGGCTTACGGTACCAAAAGGATTAATCAATTTTGATTAGTTAAGCTTGTATGATCGAACTCGTTAAATGGATCTCTTATTTATCTTGTAGGATGAATCTCGTATTTATCTTGTGGGATGGATCTCGTATTTATCTTGTGGGATGGATCTCGTATTTATCTTGTGGGATGGATCTCGTATTTATCTTGTGGGATTCTTATTTATCTTGTGGGATGGATCTCGTATTTATCTTGTGGGATGGATCTCGTATTTATCTTGTGGGATGGATCTCGTATTTATCTTGTGGGATGGATCTCTTATTTATCTTGTGGGATGGATCTCGTATTTATCTTGTGGGATGGATCTCGTATTTATCTTGTGGGATGGATCTCGTATTTATCTTGTGGGATGGATCTCGTATTTATCTTATAGCATAGATCTCGTATTTACCTTGTAGGGTGAATCTCGTATTGGTCTTATAGCATAGATATCGTATTTATCTTGTAGGATGAATCTCATATTTATCTTATCATATATCTCGTAATTATCTTGTAGAATGCATATTTTATTTATCTTGTAAGATGAATCTAGTATTTATCTTGTAGGATGAATCTCGTATTTATCTTGTAGGGTAGATCTTGTATTTATCTTGTAGGATGAATCTCGTATTTATCTTGTAGGATGAATCTCGTATTTATCTTGTAGGATGAATCTCGTATTTATCTTGTAGGGTAGATCTTGTATTTATCTTGTAGGATGAATCTCGTATTTATCTTGTAGGGTAGATCTTGTATTTATCTTGTAGGATGAATCTCGTATTTATCTTGTAGGGTAGATCTTGTATTTTATCTTGTAGGATGAATCTCGTATTTATCTTGTAGGGTAGATCTTGTATTTATCTTGTAGGATGAATCTCGTATTTATCTTGTAGGGTAGATCTTGTATTTATCTTGTAGGATGAATCTCGTATTTATCTTGTAGGGTAGATCTTGTATTTATCTTGTAGGATGAATCTCGTATTTATCTCATAGGATGGATCTCTCGTTAAAGATAAGGTTGGAAACATTCAAGACATTTTTCCGAGTTACCTAAAAGCGTATTTCGCAAGTCTGCATGAAATATGAAAGTTTAATGAGGGTTATGTTAATCTATCTATCTCTCTCTCTCTCTCTCTCTCTCTCTCTCTCTCTCTCTCTCTCTCTCTCTCTCTCTCTCTCTCTCTCTCTCTCTCTCTCTCTCTCTCTCTCTCTCTCTCTCTCTCTCTCTCTCTCTCTCTCTCTCTCTCTCTCTAATAAACACACACACACACACACACACACACACACACACACACACACACACACACACACACACACACACACACACACACACACACACACACACACACACACACCGCCGCCGCCCCGTAAACTGGAATTAGCGCCAACATTCTATTATTCCGGGCTGGTGGTATTTATCCAGGTTACAAAGACGATTAGATTACAGTGGACTACAAGGAGGAGGAGGAGGAGGTTTTTGTATTTTTGTAACACCGCTTATACTGTGTTCCAAATATGTAGGCCAAAAGTCTTGAACATTAACCTGTGTAACTCACAAACGACTAGAGTAATCGAGCTAATATTATTCTTGACTTACAGTGTGCTGGTTTAATAATCCAATAGGGTTGGTAGCTTCTGAAGTCCTATTTTAACTATGTATAGCATCTGAAGGGACTGGAGTATTCGCAGAGAGGCTCCAGTCCTGGCGTTATTCTTGACTTACAGTGTGCTGGCTTAATAATCCAAAAGGGTTGATAGCCTCTGAAGTCCTATTTTTAACTAACTAACTAAGGCATCCGAGTGTACCTTCCGAAAATGGTCTTATACTTACTAAGGAATGAGGTAATGCCAAGGAAGTGGAATTACAAAAGAGAAGGGTCATTATATTTGGCAAATTATATGTACTTTGTCTTCTTTTCCTGCTACTAATTCAGAGCTACAAAAAGTGACCGAGTTATATTGCAAACGAAGACCGACAATAAATTGCAATGTTTTACTGATATCATGGCTATTAAGGGGGCAGTGCTTATTTTTTTGTGTATGAATATATTATATAAAATAGGCTATATAACATTTAAATCAGGCTTTAAAAAAAAAAAAAAAAAAAAAAAAAAAAAAAAAAAAAAAATCTAAGGTGTTCTGATTACAAGAATCTTTTTATATCACTAGTTTAAGCTCTTGAGTAACCCGAACTGATTAAATAATCTCGCTTAATCCGCTAAGTTATCACCCTAACTTATTACAGCACACGCTGGTTGTCACGCTTAATAACTTGACTGCTTACTTAAGGGGGAGGTATTCGTTTTTTCTGGACCCCCTTCTCCCTCATGGTTAGCATATTAGTTTTGAGATTTTATGACGTTCGTTCCGTTAGCTTGGCGATTTTGAGACCTTTCACCTCATTTCTTTGTCAATATTAAGACCTTTCTTGCCATTTAGGCGTCGATTTTTCCTTATCGCTCGCCTGTAATTTTAGAAGGAACCGGCCGAAGATTTTTCTACCGAAAAATGTACAAATTTATGTTGAAAGGGGGTCTAGGGGGTGTTTTTTTTTAAAGCTTGATGGAGGTCTAGGGAGGAAACTCAAATATAAATTAATACATAAATAAATAGACAGAAAAACATGCACTACTCCCTTAAGCTGGATTGTACAAATGACTACTATTTCGGGAACCTGCTGAAATGATTGCGATACTAACGGTAAAGTAGCATCCAAATATAAGGTAATTGTACTTAGTCAATTATTAAACAAATTGAATGACATGGCGAAGTGTGAAAGAAAATATTATGAAAAGTCAAAGGCATTCAGATTAAAGTCTAGCAGAACATACACAAGTTTAAGAATGACCACAACATTATAACATTTTTGAAACACA
>CM064570.1:565825-584377 GCA_032716605.1 Paralithodes platypus
CCCCCCCCCCCCCCCCGCTGGTACCTATTACGATACGCGTACATTATCTTATCCATTTACCTTATAGAACCGTATCGAAAATTGTAGGCTACAAATTTATTGCAAAATTGTCTTGGGGGTATTTTTTTAAAGCTTGATGAAGGTCTTGGGAGGAAACTAAAAATCAACAGCAAACCGAATAAGTAAATATATAGATAAATGGAACAAATAAGTACAAATATACCCGTAAGTTCATCACCACCTTTAGAATACCCGCGGGCCTTTTGATATAAACCCCCCCCCCCCCCCCCCTGGCCCCTTTGGTATAACCCCCCCGCTGGTACCTGTTATGATACTCGCACATTATCCGACACGGACAGTCCATTTACGGTATAGTACGGTGTTACTCGGAAGGGGGAGGTCATTTTTTATTTATTTTTTTTTAATTTATTTATTTTTTTACTGCCTTCTCTCTCCCTCATATTTAGCACCATTAGTTTGGAATTGTTCAGACGTTCGTTCCATTAGTTTGGCAGTTTTAAAACCTTTCACCCCATTTTTGTGTCAGTATGAGTGACCTTTCGTGCCATTTAGTTGTCGATTTTATCCTGGCGAACGATATCGAACCTGTAAATTAGGAGGCACCGGCCGGGACATTTTTCTATCGAAAAATGTACAAATTTATCTCGAAGGGGGATCTTGGGGGTATTTTTTTTTAAGCTTGATGGAGGTTGTGAGAGGGGGAAAACAAAAATAGGTATACCCAGGCCCTTTGGTATAATAACCCCCCCCCCCCCCCCCGCTGGTACCTGTCATGATACTCGTACATTATCACCGAACCCGGACAGACCATTTACTGTATTACCCTCAACCCATAATATCCTCTTGGTCTACCACACACCCACAGTCTTCTTATGGCAGACTAGCATACCACCTCAGGACAAAGTGCCATTGTGTTGGGGGTTTTATTTTTTATTTTTTTTTATTTATTTTTATTTTTTTTTTTTTTTGTAATATTTGCTAACAAATTATACCATTAGTTTTAATCATGTCTCTAAGAAAAGTAATAAAAGCACAATTTAACACTATACAATAGCCTACTTGCTATTGATATAATGTATATTTTTACAGTTGTTTTTTAAAATAATTTAAAATATTTATTAAATGTTTACGAGGATTTGTATACGAAAATGATTTTTTTAAAAGAGTTTCCTATGCTGTCTGTCTATTGACAGACTGCTTGTTGTCCGAAGGGGTTGACACGAATGAATCGCCTGTCATCAGTCGTCCGGCGCCCTTGCAACAGTCATATACCTCTCATTTACCATTTATAGACTATATTAAATATTATTTTTATTAATTCCACTCTCAACACCAGACACCTCTCAATGAAATTAATGAAAGCATGTGATCGTCCCTGGATTCGAACCTGGGTTGCTACATACAGATCTTAAGCACTACTCACTACACCATCAAGACAGTTAAAGGTTATAGTTAAATATTTATATCAATACTAACCCTGCCATATAATTAAATACACTAACTCAGACTGCTCTATCCCCAAACGGTATCTTCGCGTGTGTGTCTACCCCCCCCCCCCCCCCCGCTGGTTAATATATACTGTCTCATATACCCACCGGACACTTTACTATTATTATAACTATCTCATACCTTATATGGGTCGTATTATACCTGATACCACCCGCTGTCCTTAGTAATGCTATGGTCGATATTATAGTTGGTCTTTTATTCACTGCTTTATATATATATATATTTACTGTGTTCATACCAAGGAAATGTAATATAATTATTTTTGTATTGTTGCCCATATGTGTTTTATACATTTCGTATGTGAATAATGTGCTTTAGAACCATTAATTGTTCATATGATTTAAATGCTGGATAACAAACTACATCAGTAATTCATTCATACTAGTTTGCCGTCCGTACGTAATATCATGGGGTGCTTGCAAATTCATGTGGGGAACTGTACTGTACTGACCTATGCCATTTTATAGAATAGAGAAATAGGTCTATAGTCGATGTTTTCTCACTTGGCGAAAAGTTTGCTCCCTTAGTAGCTGTGTTATCTATACTTAAGGGGAGGTTTTTAGTTTGGTCTCTAGATATCCATCAAGCTTAAGATTACACCCCCTTGAGCCCCTTTCAAGATAAATTTGTACATTTTTCGGTAGAAAAATGTCCCGGCTGAAAGCCGGTTCCTCTTAAATTACAGGCTCGCTATCGCTCGCCAGGATAAAATCGACACCTAAATGGCACGAAAGGTTTTAAAATTGACAGAAATGGGTCGAAGGTTCTTAAAATCGCCAAACTAATGGGGCGACCGTCTTAAAATCTCAAAAGCGATGGGGCTAAACATGAGGGAGAAAGGGGTCCAGAAAAAAATCCCTCAAGTCGATATCTCCCCGGAAACATATGAAAGTACTCACAGGTCTCTGCATCATATGATTGTCAAGTTATCATAAATGACCTCATACTGTGTTGCAAAGTCTTCCTACTATAGTCTATTCGCTGTAAGTAGGCGAGAAATCATGACCTCTGTCACTCAAAAAGGGCTAGAGCAGATGAGCTGTCAATTTATACACATATTCCCTAGCCAACTTTCCCTAGTTGGTAGAAATATTAGCTCGATTACTCTAGTCGTTTTTTTTAGTTACAGAGGATAGAGGTCATGATTTCTCACCTACTTACAGCGAAGAGACTATAGCTAAGTAATCAAAACTCGGACGTGTGAATTTACCGTCAGCTGGGCAAATAACAAAGACTGCAACGTAGAACCTGCAATTTAGGGGGATTTTTCTACCGACAAATGCACACATTTATCTCCAAGGGGTGTTTGGGGGGCATAGTTAAAGCTTGGTTTAAAGTGGACAAAAAAAAAATAATAATAATAATTAAATACATTATTAATTAAATAAAAATAAAAATAAAAATAAAAATTGGAAAAATGGGGATTGGGCCTGAGCATATAGATAGATAGATAGATAGATATAGATTAATTGAAATGATAATACAAAAATAATAATAATACAAATCTCCCCTTAATCCGTGCCAAAGGCGTTCAGGTGCCCTGGCCTCGCTAAATAATTATGTATATGACATTACTAAACGTCATACTGTCATCCATATTGATAATAACATGTGTATACGCCTGTCATGCCATTGGTCATACGCTCCATTAAATAGGTTCACAATTTGTTTTCATATGGGTTTAAACATGAGCCTCTATCTAGCTCATGCCTGAGTTTGACACCGGTCGAGTTCGTGTTGTCAATCAGATATATTTATGGGCAGCTTGTGTTAACATAGTGTTAACACCCTCTGTATTCTAGCTATGTTTAGACGATGTTGTGCAGTTTAAGAAAGATCTGTAGTAGTAAAAAAAGTTCAATGAGATAGTTGGATGCCTGATAGTGGCTAGAGGCCCCTTTTAAACTTGATAAAATCGTCTTAATAGCTGGCAGAATAAAGTTAAAAGGCCGGCACCGGTAATGAACGGGTTAAGGCAGCTGCCATGTCGTGTGTGTGTTTATGTGTGTGTGTGTGTGTGTGTGTGTTTGAAGAATACACACACACACACACACACACACACACACACACACACACACACACACACCTGTCTATATCTCGACTAGTTACTAATTTTCAGATGTATTAACAGCCTAATTACTCTAATGGAAAATATCTCTGTAAGGTTATGTCATGGCCCAGATAATGATGTTATGTATGTGTTATGGTTATTATCTATCAGTTGGTATCTCATTTATAGGCCCATTTCATTATCAAGCAAGCTCAACTAGATATATTTCAACGATCTCTTGAAGCATATTTATTCTACTTAAACTTGATTCATATACACATTTCTATTGATGTATGCATGTATATACTCAAGCACATGCCCCATTGCTAGGGGTGGCCGACACGAGGCAGAGCCCGAACAGAAACAACATTTACAGTCCGGGACCACTTTCGCGTTCCCGCGCCCCTTTCTGGCTCGTCGAGTAGGAGGAGGATTTCTAGCCCCCTGCAATATATAATAAACCTAGGGCTGTGTGTGTGTGTGTGTTTTTTTTTTCAGTGCCGTTGAGTATTTTGTGTGAATTCAATCGTTACTGTTGTTTGTGCATCCTGTTGGAGGCTTGGGTAGCTTACTTGCACGAGGGTCAACCTGCTCTGTCTTAATTAACCTTGGTTGTTACAATGGTACACACACAGATCTTGCGGAAATCATTGAGAGGTGGAAAGAACAGAGAGAGAGAGAGAGAGTGTGTGTGTGTGTGTGTGTGTGTGTGTGTGTGAGAGAGAGAGAGAGATTCTGAAAAGGGAGGATGAAGTAAATTTGTCCTATAGAATAAATTGGGTGTCGCTAGGTTAACAGCAAGCGGGGTGGGTCGGTCACTAGGCTGAAACTGATGGTACAATTACTGGTGGGGGGGGGGGACAAGGGGGTGCAATGAGAGGGAGGGGGTACTGAGGTGGTAAGTGTTATTTGGAGGGAAGGGGGAGTGGAAGAAGGGGAGTAGGGAACGGAGAACTAGGAGGTGGGTGTGTATAAAGAGAGGGAAGAGGGAGGGGTAGACAAGGGAGAGGATGAGGGGAGAGAGGGAGGGGAATTAGGATAAGAAGGGGAGAGCAGGATGACAAAAGTATAGGTAATGGTAAGTACAGGGAGAGGAAAGAGGTGGGATATGGAAGAAGGAGGTTTATAGTATACTGTATAATTATGTACAATATGGAGTAAAAACCTTTTATGCTAAGCAGAGGAACTCGCCCGTCACATCTCCAACTGCCAAACACACACTGAAACGCACCGCCTAGTGTACTGTATGTCCTTCCTCCCAAGACACGTACCTGAAAGAAAGAGAACAGTCCGAATTAGTTATATGTTTCCTGACATTTGTTCCTGACTGTACAATTAGCTTCACTATTTCACAAACTCCTGTCGTGTTATGACGCATTTTCTTCATTGTATTTTGGTTGTAATTCTCCCTACCAATATAATGAAACAAGTGGCCACTACAGCAGATTGGCGCTGTTTTCTGGCCTTCAAGCCCTTTAAATGTCGACACTCGACACACTGTGTAGCCTTCCAAACAGAAAGAATATGCTGTATGTTGACATTTTTATGCCTACCATACATTCCTGCCATTGAATGCATTTCCATACTATAATTGTAAATCATTGATAACCGTGGCCAACATAGATTAATAGTTTTTATGGGGCCATTATCGTCGGGAAGAGAAGGGTGGCTGATTTACGACGATTCAGACTTTTGAGAATGTTTAAGCTCCATATCTGCTTTATAGGGACATATATTTGACTACCAAACAATATGAGTATTGCATAATATAATATGCACAACACATGATTATAGAGAACACTAACAGTATCTAGAGATGTAATGAGTGTGGAAATAGATGCCTGATGAACGAGAAGACCGATGTCAACTCTTGGTCACTTCACCTACCTTACAACTTGAAAACACGGGAGCTGGCTGTATTGTTGGTAGCGTCAATTAAACTATATTCTGTAAGGGGGGATGGTTGTTTTTCCTGGGTGCCCCTCTCCCTCACGTTTAGCCCCATTAGTTTTGATATATAATACGTTCGGCCCATTACCGTACTTTAGCGAATTTAAGACCAGTGTAAAATATTCCTGAAATGTTGCCAGAAAAATGTTGACCATTTATTGTTGACTATAAAATCTCTCGTGTGGTACCGGGTTTACGTTGTTTGTATCACTTACTGTAGAAGGCCGGTCATCCCTACAGGTCTCTCTCAGGGGCGGGGGGGACGTGTGTTATGGAGAGTAATAGGTAAGGTGGGGGGCTAGGGGGGAGTGGTGGTTAGATGGAGATGGATGATAGGTTAGAAGGGGGTTGAGAGAGTAGGTGTAGGGGTGAGAGAAAAAGTGTGTGTGTGTGTGTGTGTAGGGGGAGAGAGAGAGAGAGAGAGAGTGGGTGGGTGGGTGGGTGAGAGAGAGAGAGAGAGAGAGAGAGAGAGAGAGAGAGAGAGAGAGAGAGAGAGAGAGAGAGAGAAAAGTAAGGGAGGTATCGAATGCAGGTGAAGGTCTAAAAGAGAGAGAGAGAGAGAGAGAGAGAGAGGGGTAGGTAGGTAGGTAGGTAGGTAGGTTTGATTTGACTCACATCATTTATCTTGACATCAGAAAACAATTCATATACTCAAAAATCATCAACAAAGATTAGTTTTAGTATACAATCGCTATCGCTCGCCAGGAAAAAATCGACACCTAAATGGCACGAAAGGTCTAAGGGGGCGAATGTCTTAAAATCCCAAAACTAATGGGGCTAAACATGAGGGAGAAGGGAGGCCAGCAACCCTGTGTGTCTGTTTGTGTATGTGTCTGTCTGTGTCTGTCTGTTTGTATGTATGTGTTTCCCGTTTTCTTTCCCTCCCCTTTTGTGTGTGTGTGTGTGTGTGTGTGTCTGTGTAAGTGTGTTTGTGTGTGTTTATGTGTGTGTGTGTGTGTGTGGCTTATATTATGTGTACGGGCGTGGTGTGGGCGTAGTTCTAGGAAGAGATAGAAGGGGAGGTAGGCTATGTGTTGAGAACAAATGGTCGTTCCAGTTGAAAAGTTATTGGGCTAGAAACTGCAAGATATATTTTTAATCCATATGTTGAAGTTAAGGTCGATATCATATATATATATATATATATGCTTGATTGAGTGATCGATTACAATTTTAACAGATAATTATAGATAATTCACGGGAGGATAGATAAATTAATAGTTAGAGATACACTGGATAGACTAATAGATATATTTATGTATGGTAAAACACATTTTCAGATTACCAGCAGCATGCATATTGATTAACGTTTACTGGAAATATAGAATTTTAATTAAGTTTCATCCAATATATTAAGGGTTTAACACCATTTCAGGGATTACTAAGAACGTTTCACACACACACACACACACACACACACACACACACACACACACACACACACACACACACCCACACACACACACACACACACACACACACACACACACACACACACACACACACACACACACACACACACACACACACACACACACAGAGCGAGAGAGAGATAAAAGCTAGAGAGAGAGACGGAGGGACAGAAAACGGGGAAACACACACATACAATCATACAGACAGATGAAAACTTAATCTCCAAACCAACACAGGCCCGGTGCTCACAAAACCATCAGCTCTCACACACACAAACAACAAATACACCCCTCTACAAACACAACAAATACACACACAAGGCCACAAAAACGTGAAGGACAAAGTAAATAAAGAACATGGAGGGTTTCACACGATCATTTTTTTTATCAGCATTTTTCCACGGCTTTTCTGGTATGACTGTTACTGTAGGATTTTGTATAACCTCTTCAGTACGTTGATGCTTTGTTTGTTATTTTAATTTATTTTGGGTATCATTATTCAGTTCATAATATAGGACCTACGTTAATCATACCTATAATCATAGGACAATTTATCGTCAACTATATATATATATATACAGTATATACTAGCTGAGGTACCGTACCCAGCGCTGCCTGGGGGAAAATTGAAGTATGGGCTGTCTAACTTGGGCGGAGCCCCCGCTTCCTGCTTAAGACCTGTTCTGGCACCCTTTTAGTATGCATGCCAAGTATGGGCTCTCCATCTTGAAAACCGAGGGAGTTGGGGGGGCCTCCGCCAACCAGCTTAAGACCTATTCTGGCACCCACTTTGTATGTATGCCAAGTATGGGCTCTCCATCTTGAAAACTGAGGAAAGTTAGGTACCCCCTTAGTATGCATTTCAAGTATGGGATCTCCATCTTGAAAACTGAGGGAGTTGGGGTGGGGGGGGGGGGACCTGGCACCCCCTATTCCCTGGCTGACCCTTCTCAAACGTTAGCAATAATAGGTCGATTAATGTAGTCGTTTATGAACTATAGAGGCAAATTTTCAAGAGTTTTAGCCCACATACTTTGAATAGGGTATAGTAATATTGGCCACAGTCCGATAACACATCTGGAAACAGACCTGGAATCCTAAATCATGGCCTGTCAGTATCTCCTTCCCAAACAGGGTACGTGGACTCCGATGGACCCAACATCTGTAACATTAATATGTTACGGTCATCCGCCTATGTATATCATAACTAAATGTCTATTATTTTTGTGTGAATATAACTGGATGCTAGTCTCTGAATTTCATCAACGTTGGTCCACAAGTCTTATTTTTTCACAGAAAAATACACCAAACGTTTCATTTTTTGTGAATATCACTTGAAGGTTTATTTATTTGGTATGCTGGTTCTACTTTACAGTACTTATGTATACCGGTATATATATATATATATATATATATATATATATATATATATATATATATATATATATATATATATATATATATATATATATATATGCGAATATGCTTCCACACTAAAGGTATGTAGAAAAGGGTAGGTTCACTGCACAAAGTTTAAAAAATGTTAGTGCTAAAATTAAATTGCATCTAAAATATATTGCATGCACAAAATAAGGGTTTAAAAAGTATGTCCGAGTATCTTATTAGAAGGCTCGGACTGTTGTGTACATATTAAAATAATGTTTATGTAAAGGTGTTAAAATGCATTTCTCTACTTTCGTAGATCTTCAGTTATTATAAAAAATTGCAAGAGTGGCTGGCTCCAGAGTCGGGTATTTGTTCTGTACTCTTCTGTGGATTTCCAGTCACTGATATATATATATATAGATATATATATATACTGTATATATATATATATATATATATATATATACAAACTGTATATACAGCGTTTTAAACTCCGTGGAAGTGAGCCGGTGTAAATGTTTGTGGGACTCAAACTGGATAGAATACCCAGAAAAGTCAAAACAGCAAATATCAAGCAAATACAGTAAACCTAATTGGAATCGACAATATACCTAAGAAACAAAACAAATCAAAGCCAGGCAAATCTAATGGGGCTGGAAAGTACACCCAAGCAAAGCATCTAATGAGGCTGGACAGTACACCCAACCAACTAAACAAAACAAAACATATCTAAGGAAGCTAAGTAATACACTCAAACAACTAAACAAAACATATCTAATGGGTTTCGGCAGTACACCCAAACAACTAAACCAAACAAAGGCAAGCAAATAACATGGGGCTCGCCAATTCACCCAAACAACAAAACAAAACCAAGCAAATCTGATGGCTTTCGACAGTACACCCAAGCAATTCTATCTATCTATCTATATGCTCAGGCCCAATCCCCATTTTGGGGGTAGCCGACTCAAGACAGAGCAAGAACAGGGAAAACACAAAAACAACATAAAACAAAAAATAAACACAGATAAAAAACCAAACAATACCAAGCAAATCTAATGGGGCTCAACAGTACAGCCAAGCAACTTAACAAAACAAAAGCAAGCAAGCTAATGGGGCTCAAAGGTACGTACACCCAAGCAACTAAACCAAACAAGACCCAAACAAACCTAATGGAGCTAGACAGTTCACCCAAGCAACTAAACAAACCAAAGCATATCTAATGACTTTCGACAGTTACACCCAAACAACTCAACCAAACAAGACCCAAACAAACCTCTCACCATTCCCCGTTTTGCCTCCAAGGTCGGCAAGACAGTAACCAGAAAATATACTCTCGCTCAGACCCCAGTTTACGAAATGAAAGCGGCCGCTGTTGTGAGGAAGTATTGGGGCGAGGATAGGGATAGAAGTAGGGCTGGGATCGTGTTTATGGTGTGAGAGAGAGAGAGAGAGAGAGAGAGAGAGAGAGAGAGAGAGAGAGAGAGAGAGAGAGAGAGAGAGAGAAGTAGGGATGAGATCGTGTTTATGGTGTGAGTGAGTGAGTGAGTGTGTGTGTGTGTGTGTGTGTGTGTGTGAGTGTGTGAGTGTGAGTGAGAGTCTTGAGAGAGAAAGAGAGTGTGTGTTAGTGAGATTATGTGTGAACGAGAGTATGTGTAAATGACAGTGTGTGTGTCTGTGTGTGTGTCTGTGTCTGTGTGTGGGACAGGTAATTGGTTTAATATACAAAATTTACTTATGAAAATGGTATTTATATTTGCCTAGTAAAATTGGATGTATAAGGAGTAATTACTTTCCAGAATAAATACGAGGTCCTTTTGAAGCCAAAGAAAACATCTTATAAGGTTACATTATAATTTACTAATGGGTTTAATCTCCGTTTTTATGTGCCACTTGATTAATACATAAATAATTCCTAGTCAAATTTGTTTAAACTGAATGACTGTTATTGGATTGACCTTAATATAATTTCTCGCTCACTCTCACTGACTCTCTGTAACTCTCTCTCTCTCTCTCTCTCTCTCTCTCTCTCTCTCTCTCTCTCTCTCTCTCTCTCTCTCTCTCTCTCTCTCTCTCTCTCTCTCTCTCTCTCTCTCGTAAATTATTAATGCCAGTCCAGAATTTCTGATCAAGTTCATCCCTGATACTTGAGGGCTTTTAGTACTTTGCATTTGGAATTGAGAGAGAGAGAGAGAGAACAATGAGAGAGTGAGCATTAGTGTGTTTGTCTTTTTGTCTGTTATGTGTGTGTCTGTGTAAGAGATAATGTGGGTGTTTGTGTCTATTTCTGTCCGTGTGTGTCTTCGTGTATGCAAGAAAAAGTTAATGTGTTTCTCCTTGATGTGTGTGTGTGTGCGTGTGTGTGTGTGTTTGTGTGATATGCCTTGAGTCTAACTGCTGTGGATGTACCCGTGTATTTATTTTTAGCCGAAATAATGAATACAACACGCAACCATGGTTGGAAGTTAGAATTGAAAATGTTTAGCACTAGGGTTTGTGGGAACTTATTCAATTATAAGATCTGTTCTACCTGGAACATACCTCAGAAGATGTACAAAATTCTTCCGTAGAGCAGTTGAAGAAGAGAGTAGATAGTATTTTGCACACTCTGTAATGAGTGTAGTGCACTAAACAGTGTCCCTCCTTCCACTTTGAGTATCTCCCTGGAATGGACCGCGTGGTCTCTAAAATACTAACTATTCCTTGTAACTCTCTCTCTCTCCTATCTATCTAACTATCTATGTATCTATCTATCTAACTATCTATATATCTAACTATCTATATATCTATCTATCTCCCCCCCCCCACCCCCGTTTCTCAAGAAAGACATTAAGAAACTCGAATCCATGCAGCGTAGAACTAAGTTAATCCCCTCTCTGAGACACAAGCCATATTATGAAAGATTACAGAAATTTAATTTGTTCTCGTTGAAGAAAAAGTTACGACGCCAACTTATCGAGTGTCTTAAAATATTTAATGGATTTGACAGAGTAGATATCTCTCTCTCTCTCTCTCTCTCTCTCTCTCTCTCTCTCTCTCTCTCTCTCTCTCTCTCTCTCTCTCTCTCTCTCTCTCTCTCTCTCTCTCTCTCTCTCTCTCTCTCTCTCTCTCTCTCTTTTTTTGTGTGTGTGGTGTGTGTCTGTGTGTGTGTGTGGGGGGGGGTATGGTGTGTATGAGTGCGGGTGTGGGGGGGGGTTTGTATGTGTGAGGATGTGATGTGTGGTGTATGTGTGTATGATTGTGTGTGGGTGGGTGTGAGGGTGGTGTATGTCTGAGGATGTGGTGTGAGGGTGGTGTATGTCTGAGGATGTGGTTTGTGTGTGTGGGTGTGAGGGTGGTGTGTGTCTGAGGATGTGGTGTGTGAGGGTGGTGTATGTCTGAGGATGTGGTGTGTGTATGTGAGGGTGGTGTATGTCTGAGGATGTGGTGTGTGAGGGTGGTGTATGTCTGAGGATGTGGTGTGTGTGTGGGTGTGAGGATGTGGTGTGTGTGTGGGTGTGAGGGTGGTGTATGTCTGAGGATGTGGTCTGTGTGGGTGTGAGGGTGGTGTATGTCTGAAGATGTGGTGTGTGGGTGTGAGGGTGGTGTATGTCTGAGGATGTGGTGTGTGCCCGTATGCCAGATCAAAGGCCGTGATTGCAAGAAAGAGGATAGACAAACAGCCTGGAGCCAGACAAAGAGACCAAGCAGTGAGAGATGAATAGCATAAAGCGCACAATGTTTACTTTATATTATCTACTGGTATATCTTTCTTCATTTCTAGTATTATGTAACTCAATCAATACCTATCCAGATATCCTCGTGCATAGTTTTTCTGTTTTTCTATATACATGCGGCAATTTGGATGGATATGTAGCGGTATATATATAGTGTATATATAATTATATATATATATATATATAGATATATATATATATATATATATATATATATATATATATATATATATATATATATATATATATATATATGCTAGAGAGAGAGAGAGAGAGAGAGAGCTGGAGAATACGAGACGGATTGAGAAGGGAGGGGAGGTTAAGAAAGGAGGGCAGACCCCCTATGAATTATTTACACCACAATTGTCGTGTTTCAGGAGAGAGAGAGAGAGACTGCTATTTAAACTATATCTGTCTGGGTTTTTTTTTAATAGCTTGTAAATCTATGTATACCCTAAGGATACTATGAACATAATGATATACAACAGATGGCTTTAGGCACAGCACACACATACAAATAGCTTATACAAATGAGAGATTACATTGTAGGGGGGATTACACATAAGGGTAGATTAATAAAAGGGGAGCAAACACGGGAGGGGAGATTACATGACAGGGATGATTACATGGGAGGGGTAATTATGTAGAACGGGAGATTATATAGGAGAGCTTATATGGAATGGGATATATATTGTTGATTATATATAAAAAGGGAGAATATGGTGATTACATTGAAACGTTGATGAAGAAAACGGATAATTATATAGTGTCTTATTGATTACATACAAAAGGAGATTAAGTGGGTGATTATATTAGTGATTACATAGAGAGTAAGTGGGTGATTATATTGGTGATTACATAGAGAGTAAGTGGGTGATTATATTGGTGATTACATAGAGAGTAAGTGGATGATTATATTGGTGATTATATAGAGAGTAAGTGGGTGATTATATTGGTGATTACATAGAGAGTAAGTGGGTGATTACATAGAGAGTAAGTGGGTGATTATATTAGTGATTACATAGAGAGTGGGTGATTATATTGGTGATTACATAGAGAGTAAGTGGGTGATTATATTGGTGAGTACCATAGGAGAGTACAGTGGGTGATTAATATTAGTGATTACATAGCAGGAGTAAGTGGGTGATTATATTGGTGATTACATAGAGATTAAGTGGGTGATTATATTAGTGATTACATAGAGATTAAGTGGGTGATTATATTAGTGATTACATAGAGAGTAAGTGGGTGATTATATTGGTGATTACATAGAGATTAAGTGGGTGATTATATTAGTGATTACATAGAGATTAAGTGGGTGATTATATTGGTGATTACATAGAGAGTAAGTGGGTGATTATATTAGTGATTACATAGAGAGTAAGTGGATGATTACATATAGTATGGAGGGGGATTACGTGGGCTGTGTTTTTTTGTTTTTTTTTTTGTTTTTTTTTTTTTTTTTTTTTTTTTTTTGTAGAGGGGAGGGGAAATTACATGGACAATTAGTTCTTGAGAGACGAGTAGATTACCAGGTGATTATAGATAATATCAAGGAAGGAAGGAGGGGATTATTGGATGAACGTAAGGTATAAAGGAGTATAACTCTCTCTCTCTCTCTCTCTCTCTCTCTCTCTCTCTCTCTCTCTCTCTCTCTCTCTCTCTCTCTCTTCTTTGCTCTCTCTCTTCTCATCATCTCTCTCTCTTCTCTCTCTATATCTCTGCTCTCCTCTCCTCTTTACTCTCTCTCTCTCTCTCTCTCTCTCTCTCTCTCTCTCTCTCTCTCTCTCTCTCTCTCTCTCTCTCTTTAGTGCTCGATCGTTTCAACACCTGACTTAATTTGACCACTGCCCATGTGCCATTTTAGTTACCGTTGAATATAACCATTTGTTCTGTAACTGTTAGCGGTAACAACAAATTGGACACCTCATGGTCGATACTCATTAAACTATTCTGTATGTAAACAAAACGAATTTGATAGTCTTTTGGTACCCGCGGTTTGTGTAAATGACAAAAGCTTCCAGGCTCGCTTTTCGCCTCACCCATTCAGCAACGTTTTAAAGAACGTTTATCCCCATCCAGGTTGTCGATTATGTTTTCCGCATCATTTGTATGTAGAAAGCCGGCTTCGCCGGGGAGGAGACATTTTTCTATTCGAAAAATGTGACAAATTCTAGCTTGCTGTCAAACACAAAAAATATATTATATGCTGGCTCGCTACCGCCTACTCCGCCAGGGAAAACTATTGACACATCCCTGGATTGGGGGTAGTGATTATTGTTAAACGTCTTTCACAAAACAGTAGGCTTGAATGGGGCCGCCAGAATGCCCGAATGTTACGAGCCAAAGAAAGCTGCGGATGGAGGAAAGATTATAAAAAAGACGAGGGTGTGGCCCCCTTAAGAAATGAGGACAGTGGCTGAGATGGTTGATTGTGTGCAGCTTGGGTGTATGTGGAGAGAGAGAGAGAGAGAGATTCAGATTCAGATTCAAATTAGTTGATATCCATTAAATATACAATAAAATTATCTTAAAAACCTAAATATTATCGTATTTTATTAACAGACGTTGTTTGCTAAACATGATGTAGTAGAACATGAGTTAGTTTTATACCTAAAATAGACTACAAATATCTAAAACGTTATCAGTATCTCACTCTAGCTCATCTTCTAAAATAGGCCTTTTTAGTCTGCCCTTCAATACCGGCTGGGAGAATACGGGGGGGAGGGGATAGATGATTTATTAAACTGGATGCGTTTGATATTAAGCGATAAGGATTGTAATGATATTGTGTTCGATATTGGTTACATAGACAACGGAGGATATAGTCCTGGTCTTTAACAAGGTTGGGCAGGGCATTCCATACCATAGGCCACAATACTTTCAGAGAACGTGCCCCACAGTCGGTTCTAGTTCTAGGCACATAAAGATCAAAGACGATGCGGGGGAGAGAGAGGAGAGTAGAGGTTGAGAGAGAGGGGAGAGAGAGGTGGCCCGGCCAGAAGGGTTTGAGAGGATCAGGAAGGGAGGGAGAGTGAGAGCGAGAGAAGTAAGCGAGAGAGGGAGAGAGGAGAGGGGAACGCGAGAGAGAGAGAGAGAGAGAGGAGAGGATGAGAGGGAGAGAGAATGAGGAGAGAGGCTCGAGGAGGAGAGAGGCGTTAGAGGCGAAGGGAGATTGGAGTTAGGAGGTGGCAGAGAGAGAGAGAGAGGATCGAGAGCGTTGAGAGTTAGTGTGTGTTAGATGAGAGGTGTGAGAACGTGAGGAGAGAGGGAGGGCCGAGGGGGGGGCAGGGGCGCAAGGGAAGGGACGGGGGGGGGGGGGGCAGGGGGGGGAGGGGCAAGGGAGGGGGGCGGGGAAGGCTGGGATGCGGGGGGAGATGGTGCAGAGGTTGGAGACAGGGGTGGGCAGGGGGACGGAAGCAAGATGACGGGGGAGAAAAGAAAAGAAGGGGGAGGGGGTGGGAAGCGGGAGAGGAGGAGGGGGTGTAGAGAATAGCAGAATATTGGCTGTGTGCTCTTCTTAAGAATTATGAAAAAGGAAAATAGATAAGCCCCCCTTCAACACCCCCCCCTCCCCTCCCCCCCCCCCCCCCCCCCCCCCCCCCCCCTTCTCTTTCCCCCCCCTCCCCCTCCCCCCGCCCCCCCCCCCCCCCCCCCCCCCCCCCCCCCCCCCCCAACCCTCCCCACCCACCCCCACAGCGAGCTATCTCTCTCCTCTCTCTCTCCGCCTTCTATCTTGGCTACCTTTCATATCTCTCCTACTCTCTTCTCTCTCTCTCTCCCAGTCTCTCTCTCTCTTCTCTCTCTCTCTCTCTATTCTCTCTCTCTCTCTCTCTCTCTCGATCTTCTGTCTCTCTCTACTCTCTCTCTCTCTCTCTCTCTCTCTCTCTCTCTCTCTCTCTCTCTCTCTCTCTCTCTCTCCTACTTATCATATTCCTGTCACTCCTCAGTCTACATACTCCGTTCTTTCTTTGTGTTCTTGCCTCTTATGTTTATCTGTCTGTCTAGCTATCTTTATATCTATCTATACAGTATATGTCTACTTATCCATCTATCTATCTATATATATATATATATATATATATATATGTTTGTCTAGCTATGTCTTATCTATCTTTGTCTGTCTTATCTATTTATCAACCTTTCTATCTATCTATATTTCTATCTATCTATCTTTCTATCTATCTATCTATCTATCTATCTATATATATATCTATTTGTCTGTCCATCTCCCTCGATCCACTAATTATTCCTTCCTTTATTTGTTTTGTCCTTGCTCTATCCCTTCCTTGCATTCCTTGCTTCCTATACTCCCTTCCTCCTTTAATTCCTGCTTTCCTGACCCACAAACATGGATACTGTGACTTGGATACTGTGACTCGGGTACTGTGACTCGGATACTGTGACTCGGGTAATGTGACTCGGATACTGTGACTCGGATACTGTGACTCTGGTACTGTGACTCGGATACTGTGACTCGAGTACAGTGACTCGGATGGTGTGACTCGGATGCAATGACTCGGATACTATGACTCCGGCGGTAAGAGTGTTTGTGTGACCCGTGCGTAACTCTATGTATAGATTTATATCCTTATAGGCTTACTGCGCAACCCATCGTTTTTTTACACACCACTCCTAATTTATAGCTCTCTCTCTTCTCGAGAAGTCTCTCCTATTTCTCTCGTCTATCTATCTCTCTATCTAATCTCTCTCTCTCTCTCTCTCTCTCTCTCTCTCTCTCTCTCTCTCTCTCTCTCTCTCTCTCTCTCTCTCTCTCTCTCTCTCTCTCTCTCGCCGCTTGCTTTATCATTCGTTTATTTACTCCTGCTCACTAACACGCACTCACAATGTTTCTCTCATACTCACTCGCAATTCTTCTACTATGCTATCCTTTTCTTCCACGTTGATTGGTTTGGGTTCTGCTACTAGAATTACAATAAGCCCTGGCCACTTTGATTGGATCGTAAGCTCTGTGGGGTAAGTGTATCAATGTGAATCTGTAAATCTCAAACTCACTCACGCACTCAGTCACTCACCCATTTGCTCTGCCTCTCTCTCACACCGACTCATATGTTCTGTTGCTCACTCTCTCAAAGTCATGCCCAGTCTTACTTTATCTTTCAGGATATTCACTCAATACATCACTAAATCACTCTCACGCGATCAGTTCAATACTCACACACTCACGTCACACCACCATAATCACTCAGCATAGCTTTCGTCCCGCCCCCCCCCCCCCCCAACCCCCCCCCCCCACCCCCCCCCCCCCCCCCCCCCCCCCCCCACAACCCCCCCCCCCCCCCCCCACCCCCCTCCCCCCCTCCCCAACCCACCCCCCCCCCCCTCTCCCCTTCCCCCCCCTTCCCCCCTCCCCCCCCCCCCCCCCCACCCCCCCCCCCCCCCCCCCCCCCCGGTCCCCCACGACCCCCCCCCCCCGCCCTCCCCTCCCCTTCCTTCTCTTCCCTTCCCCTCCCCTCTCCCTTCCCCCTGCATGACTGACACCATCGGCTTTCCTCTTTCATAAGCTTGGTCCAAATCCCTCCCTCCCCTCTACCTACCAAGCTCCCTCCCTCCTTCCCCCTACCTACCAAGCTCCCTCCTATCCTCCCTCCTACCTACCTAGCTCCCTCCTATCCTCCCCCTTCCTCCCCAGCTAATCACCATCTCCATTTCCCACCTCAAGCCCCCCCCCCCCCCTTCTCCCCTCCTCCATTCTGTCTTTCTTCCTCCCACCATTTTTTTATATCACTTTTTTTCTATTCTTTGTTTTCGTTCACTACCTCCCTTCCTTTTCCTACTCTTCCATCCCCCCCTCCCTCCTTTCTATCCTCCCTTTCTCCCTTCTTTTCTCACCTCCCTCTCTCCCCCTTCCCCTCCCCCTCCTTTCCTCCTTCGTTCCTCCCTCACTCCCCCCTTCCCCTCCATTTTAACCTCCCTCCTCCTCCTCCCTCCCTTTCTTCCTTACTACCTCACTTATCTAAATTTTCCTCTTATTTTTTTTTCTCCTACCTCTCTCTCTCTCTCCCTCCTTTCCTGTACTCTCCCCCCCCCCTCCTCTCTCGCTCTCTCTTTTCCAACCTCCCATCTTATTTCCTCCCTCTTTGTCTCTCCTCCCTTCTTCACATTTCCTTTCGTCTTTCTTTTGTACTATCTGCACCTTCCTTTCTTCCTTCCTTCCTTCCTCCCTTTCTTCCTCTCGCTATTCCCTTCTTTTCTCTCTCTTTCCCACCTCCAGCCTTCTCTTTCTTCCATCCCTTTTTCCTTTCCTTTCTCGCTGTTCCTTTTTTATTTTAATTATATATTTATTTATTTTTTTTGTTATGCCCTTTCTTCCTTCCCTCATCCTCCCCCTTTTCGCCCTTCTTTCTCTCTCCCCTTCTTCCTTCCTCCCTTCCTTTTTATTTTGTTCTCTCTCTCTCTCTCTCTCTCTCTCTCTCTCTCTCTCTCTCTCTCTCTCTCAGCCTGTATCAATATTTGTTGTTTCCGTATTTTTATCACGTTTGTCTTGTCT
>CM064570.1:584477-594477 GCA_032716605.1 Paralithodes platypus
ATATTCACTAATTTTGCAGATCCCCCCCCCCCCCCCCGTTCCCTTTAAGGCTCAATAGGGCAACTACACGGAGATGAACGCCACAGCAAACCACATCCTAGCCGAGGTCCCATACATTTAACTAGTACACATTCTTTTCCTTCTTGTATTTGTCTATCATTGTCATCATCTTTATTTATTCTATATTATTTGCCTTTTCTAAATCTCTCTCTCTCTCTCTCTCTCTCTCTCTCTCTCTCTCTCTCTCTCTCTCTCTCTCTCTCCTCCTCCTCCTCCTCCCAGAAATCTATTGGTCCACCATAACTTGGGGTAAATGGCCCAAATGATTGTTAGAGCTCTCCCTCCTTCCCTCCTTCATTCCTCCCTCCTTCCTTCCCTCTTCCCTACCTCCCCTCCCTTCTCCCCTTCATTCCTCCCTCCCTCTCCAACCCTTTTTCTTCCCTCCCCCTCTCCTTCCTTCCTCCCCCCTCCTCACTCCCTCCCTCTTGACTTCCTCCTCCTCTTTCCCTCTCTCCTTCTTTCATTCCTCCCTCTCTCCCTCCTTACTTCTTCTTCCATTCCTCCCTCCCTCCCTTAGCTCTCCCCCTCCTTCATTCCTCCCTCCTCCCCTTCTTTCATTTCTTCCTCCATCCATCTTTCCTTCCTCTTCCCTCCTTCATTCCTTTCTCCCTCCCTCTTGCCTTCCTCCCCACTCCTTCCCTCTCCAATCCTGCATCCATCCTTCCCTCTCTTCTTTCTCTATCTATTTCCTTCATTCCTCCCTCTCTCTCTACTTCTCTCTCTCTCCTTCCTTCATTCTTCCCTCCTCCTCTCCTTCTTTCACCCTTCCCTCCCGTCTTACCCTCGCTCCTTCCTTCATTCTTATCTTCTGTCCTCTCTCTCTTCTACATACCTCTTTCTTTCCCTTTATACACACACACACAGACACACACACACACACACACACACGCACATATACTGTGTATATATATATATATATATATATATATATATATATATATATTATTACACGATGTAATGCTGATTAAGTAAAGCATACAATATGGGAATTAGAGGTGTGTTTAAATTGAGATTGTATTTACCTTTACAATTCCCACAGATCCTTCCTAAACTGTCTGAAATCGTCTAATGATAGCTAGAATAAATTGTCAAAATGCGTCATAATCTTCAGAGGGTTAATAACCGACTAACTCATTCTCGCTCTCTCTCTCTCTCGTAGATCAGGTGTCATTATCACTTGGGTTGGTCCAGACAACTGAGAGGGAGGGAGGGAGGGAGGGAGGGTGAGGGGAGAAAGAAAGATGAGGGAGGGTGGGGAGGAGGGTAGGAGGGAGGGACGGAGGAGGAAGAAAGATGCGATGTGGGGATGGAGAGGAGAGAGAAATGGAAGAGGAACTATATGACTGAGGAGGGGGAGGGGAGGGGAGGACGCGACGACAGATGAACGGTGAGAGGGGAGGGATAGTGAGGGGGGAAGGAAGAAAGATGAGGGAGAAGGTGGAGAAAGAAAGTGGAAGGAAGAATTAAGAATAGAGAAGACAAAGTTTAAAGGGCGATGGAAAGGGTGGAGGAAGGAGGGAGGGTAAAGGAATAAGGGGAATAAGGAGGAAGGAGGAGTATGAGAAGGAAAAGAAGAGAAGAGGAAAGAGTAGGAGTATAAGGATAAGGAAGGAATAGGAGGATGAATAAGAAAAAAAATACAGAAATAATTAAAAGAATGAAACGAACAGGAGGAGGAGGAGAAGAAGTAAAGAATAACGAAATAAAGACAGACATTGAGGTAACGAAATGAGGTCGGAGGAGCAGAAGTGAGAGAAATAACACAGCGGACAGGAGAAAATTAAGACACTAGATTCATTGGTCAGAGAGAGAGAGAGTGAGAGAGAGAGCGAGAGCGAGAGAGAGAGAGAGATAAAGGGGACAAAGAGAATAACGAGACATAAATACAGCAATAAAAGACACCAAGCCCCACACACACCAAGAAAGGAGGGACATAACATCACTGATAACTAAACTAAAATATGATGCTGATAAATAAAGATAAATGCGGTTAATGTCACACGGAATTACTAATGTATTATCTCATATTCTTTGTTTCATATAATAATAATAATAATAATAATAATAATAATAATAATAATACATATATAAATAAATCTATAAATATATGTCCTAGTATACTGAAAAAGTTACTATATATACCGGTATGTATATAACACCTCTACACATATTTACCGCATAGTGTTTTGATTTAAGACATTCACTACCTTTGGAAGGAGGGATTCAGATATAAAATGGAAAGATGTTTGTGAAAATGTGACAATAAACATAGTGCCATAGAAACTTATAAACAGAGGGAAAGAAAGATACGAGACAGAATGAGCGATAAAGATTGGGAAGGATGGACAAGAGAGTTACAGGGAGTTACAAGGAATAGTTAGTATCTCAAAGCCCTTGCAGTCCATTCAAGTGAGATGTACGAAGTGGTGGAAAGATACATATTGTGTAGCGCACTGTACTAATTGTAGAGTGTGCAAAATACTGTTTACTCTGTTCTTGAACTGCTCTACTGAGAGAGAGAGAGAGAGATTTACACATTTACATATATTTACATAGATACACTGGCCACACAGACCTTACGATCCAAACGAGGTGGTCAAGACTTAATTCTAGTAGAGATGGCATATCTGATAGAAAAGGAAAATTGAAGGAGGTTGAAGGAAGTCGAGGAGAGAGAGAGAGAGAGAGAACAAAGAGCGAAAGGGCGAGGGATAAGAGAGGAGCCCTGACGATACAAGCCTCTCTCAATAATGTCGGAGAGAGGCGAGGGGAGGAGAGAGGGAAGGAGAGAGAGAGGAGGGAAACAAACTAGGATATGAGAGCCACACCCACCCCCCAAAGAAGAATATTAAGAGATTGAGCCCTCTGAGATACAGCCTTCCTCAACCATATGTTACTATGTGGCGCCGGTGGGGTGCATTGGTTGTTGTGATGTCGGATGGGGGTGGTGTACTGGGCGTTCGGGTGATTGGGGGTCGTGGGTGGTGATGGGGGTTAGTTTTTGTGCGTGTGCGTTGTGATGTGGTGGGTATAGGGCGAATACGAATGTTCAGGAGTGGGGTTAGTTGGTGAATGTTAGGGTGAATGTTGTGAATGTTAGGGAGTAAATGTTAGGAGTGGGGCTTCGGGTGAAGAGGAATGTTAGGAGTGAGGGTCTTTTAGGGAAGATGAATGGGTTAGGATATGAGTGTGGGGGTTTGACGTTAGGGTGAAATTATGAATGTGAATGTATGTTAGGAGTGTGGGCTGAGGGGGGGATTGGGTAGGGTGAATGTTAGGGAGTTGGTGTTAGGGGTGTGAATGTGTTTTAGGAGTTGGGGTTACGGTGTTGAATGTTAGGAGTGGCCCGCCCGCCGACCCTCCCCGTAGGGTTGTAGGGTGGAATCTTAGGAGTGGGGTTAGGGTGTGTGAATGTTTAGTCTGAGTGGGTGTTTGGGGTTAGGTGCGAATGTTTTAGGAGTACCTGGGTTAGGGTCCCGAGCACACTTAGGAGTGGGGTTCGGTTAGGGTGCATGTTAGGCGAGGGTTAGGGTGGCATGTGTTAGGCAGTTGGGTTTAGGGTGAGTATTAGGAGTGGGGTTAGGGTGAATGTTAGGAGTGAGGTTAGAGGTGTGGAATGTTAGCGTATCAGTGGGTTATTAGGGTGAATGTTAGGATTGGGGTTAGGTGGTGGGTGATAATGTTAGGAGTGGGGTTTAGGGTGAATGTTGAGGAGTTCGGGTTTAGGGTGCGTATTAGGAGTGGGGTCTAGGGTGAATGTTATGAGTGGGTGTCTAGGGTGAATGTTATGGTGGGGTTGAGGCTGTGAATGTTAGGAGTGGGGTTAGGGTGAATGTTAGGAGTGGGGTTAGGGTGAATGTTAGGAGTGGGGTTAGGGTGAATGTTAGGAGTCAGGTTAGGGTGAGTATTAGGAGTGGGGTTAGGATGAATGTTAGGAGTGGGGATAGGGTGAATGTTAGGAGTGGGGTTAGGGTGAGTATTAGGAGTGGGGCTACGGTGAATGTTAGGAGTGGGGTTAGAGTGAATGTTAGGAGTGGGGTTAGGGTGAATTTTAGGAGTGGGGTTAGGGTGAATGTTAGGAGTGGGGTTAGGGTGAATGTTAGGAGTGGGGTTAGGGTGAATGTTAGGAGTGGGGTTAGGGTGAATGTTAGGAGTTGGGTGTGAGGGGTGAATGTTAGGAGTGAGGTTAGAGTGAATGTTAGGAGTGGGGTTAGGGTGAATGTTAGGAGTGGGGTTTGGGTGAATGTTAGCAGTGGGGTTAGGGTGAGTATTAGGAGTGGGTTACGGTGAATGTTGGAGTGGGGATAGGGTTGAATGCTTAGGAGGTGGGGTTTAGGGTAGACGACATGATTAGGTCGTGGGGTGAGGGTGGACATGTTAGGAGTGGGGTTAGGGTGGAGGTTGAAATGTTAGGAGTGGGTTACCACATCGGCGTGAATGTTTCGAGTTAGGAGTGGGGTTAGGGTGAATGTTAGGAGTGGGGTTAGGGTAAGTGTTAGGAGTGGAGTTAGGGTGAATGTTAGGAGTGGGGTGAGGGTGAATGTTAGGAGTGGGGTTAGGGTGAGTATTAGGAGTGAGGTTAGGGTGAATGTTAGGAGTGGGATGAGGGTGAATGTTAGGAGTGGGGTTAGGGTGAATGTTAGGAGTGGGGTTAGGGTAAGTGTTAGGAGTCGAGTTAGGGTGAATGTTAGGAGTGGGGTTAGAGGCGGGTGGCATGAACAGAATGAGTGTGGAGTAGGGTGATATGTGAGTGGGAAAATTAGGCACAAACAGCATGAGTTACCTAAGTGAGAGGGGTTGGGAGGTATTGTCAGAGAGGGATTACAGATGAGTGGGGCTGAGAGGGAATGAGTGTATGAAGAACAGAGGGTGGAGAGAGTGAAGGAGTTCAGGTGATTAGAACTGAGAAATTGAAGACATACTAAGGAAAGGGGAGTGAGAAAATATATAACACACACATATATATATATATCTCTTCTGTCATACTATCATCTATCATATATATTATATAAGACAGAGAGCGAGAGAGATGAGAGAGAGAGAGAGATGGATGAACGAGGTCGAGAGATATTGGAGAGAGAGCGCTTGATGATAGAGAGACTGAGGATGGGACCGAGAGAGACGCGAATTAGAGGAAAAGGTTTATATAAATACAAATTAAAATCATATACCACAATACAAGAACAAAGAACACAGAGCCAAAGCTTGTAACAATACAGTAGAGAAATGGCCAGGAATAGAACACAAAAAACAACAAAAACAACACAAAGCCAGAGACAAGAAGAAAGAGAAGGATGGGAAGGCAAACGTCAAAATATAAAGAAGGCAGCAAAGGCAAATGGAAAAATAGAAAGTGTCAACATGGCAAAACAAACAGGAGAAGCGAAACAAGGAGGGAGCAACAAACACGTTAAGATAGATAATGGCGGAGGAGGAGAGAGAGAGAGAGAGAGAGAGACATTGATGAAGATGGCGATGAGAGAGGAGGAGACCCCGGTAGATGGGAGCTGAGGAGGGGAGGAAGAAGAGAGAGAGAGAGAGATTGAGATGTAACTCGACGCGATGTGAGAGAGAGAGAGAGAGAGAGAGAGAGAGAGAGAGAGACTGAAATCAAAACAATCTCTCAAATCGATTAAAATGTTTCCCTACTAAAAAAAAAAATCTATGAGACACACAGACAAACTGATTTGGTAGGCGAGAGATCGAGAGAGAGCTGAAGAGAGAGAGGATGAGAGTTGAGATAGAGAGGATAGATGGAGAGAGATGTGAGAGAGCGAGAGAGAATAGCTAAGAAAGACTTGAGAATAAAAGCAATTAAGGGAAAAAAAAAAAAAAAGCGACAGGATATACGAACGATAGGTGCGGAGGATCGTGAAAGCACATATAAACCCAGACAAATAAATAATAATGATATGGCAGAATAATGCAAAGCATACAGTATGTACAACGAGGGTATTCTGTAGAGCACATATTTCCACCAAGCCGGCAGTCTGAACGAGCAAAGTTAAGCCGGTATCACACGAGAACTTTTATGGTCAACATTCGATGATCAACATTTTTCTGGCAACATTTCTGAAATATTTTACACTGGTATTGGAAACTAGACTGATGGTAGACTAATTTAAAATAACACAGACATATTCCTGTTTAGCCTTTATGAGCTGCCAGACTGTGATATGATATGGCATGTCTTGCATCTACACCTAGTACACCTTATTGAGTACATATAATTATCAGTATAATTGATTTATATTTTTTTTACTATCATTAAAGGGCCACTGACACCGACAAACTTACTTTGTAAATTCCGCACTCTTCAAATAGAAACACAACAATTACATATCTATTATAGATGACAATGTATTATAACTGATCTAACTATTGTACATAAGGTATATATTTATTACTAATTATTCATCATAATATATTTAATTGGTTCACGAATACATGAATGATGAAATTTGATGTCAGTGGGCCATTAAGTATTAAAATGATCTGGGAAACCATAAAAAACGCTTCTAATAGTCATATCAAGGTGGGATTGGGAAGATTGTAAAAATCTAAGCTAAAATATATGTGGGTATAGCCAACCCAGATAACTTAAAAACACAATATAATACACATGATTGATTCTACAAAATCAGATTAATATAAAATAGACCAAAATCACACATACAAGTCCAGACACATGCACACACACCAACCAACACACAAGAGAGAGACACCTACACACAGACCAAAAAAAAAAAAAAAAAAAAAAACGTACACACACAGAGACAGACAGACACACACACACGTACACACACATAAACACACACACACACACAGGCAAAATTGGGCTCCCTCTCTAGCTCTCCTATATGACCCTGAATTAATGAAAGGAATACGGCGCTCCGGTATTTGATCGGTAAATACCACGGGTAGAATATTTGTTACTTACGGGGAATACCTCAGTCGTTACTCATATATGGAGAGAGAGAGAGAGAGAGAGAGAGAGAGAGAGAGAGAGAGAGAGAGAGAGAGATTATTTTCCTCGAGAGTTACGATTTCTGTTTATGCATTAGATTAATATGGAAGATATTCATAAATTATAATATCATAAAAATAACAAGAGCTATTTAGTGGTAATTTATCCCAGTGGTTTATTGGTATCCTACAACACACCGGTCATGATTACTTGAAGACAATGTGCATAAACAATATTAACAAAGATACTGATATGCACAAATACTAATTCATAACTATGGATATTATGGATCAAACAAATACATATCAGGCATGTATTTAGATGGTTAACCTGCACCCGTAAAAAGGCACTACAGAAAAAGTTAACATGTAAAGCTAAAACCAAAGTCATACAAACAGAACATGCACTAACATAGAGATAAAATAAGCCCTACAAAGCACCGATGGCCTCCGTCGAGCACTGTCAATCAACCAGCCGCTTCAAACCCTTCTCCTTCATAGTCTCTCTCCCCCCATGACAACTCGTTCGGCTGATCCAGTCCAGCAAAAAGAAGAACAAGAAGAAGGAGGAGGAGGAGGAGGAGGAGAAGACTTATTCCTCAATACCTTCACCTGACCTGACAACAACAATAACAACGACAACAACCACAATAACAACAACCAGAGTGATACGAGCCGTACTAATAAGCCCCTCCTTGTTCCCGACAAAGGCGACACACAGGCAATCACACGCGCTGCCGTACATAGGTAAAACACTCCCTATAAGTCCCGCTACACACGACACACACAACAGCTATATCATAAGCTAATTATTACCCAAGCACTGATACCCTTGATGAACGCCTGGGTGGGTGCTAAGAATAAGGACCATTTTTTTTTTTTAGCTAGCCTTACAATAACAGCCGTGTCATTACCTGTCATTACCTTAATTAGCCCTTCCAGTACCGATGACACTTAATGAAACAATATGAAACTATTATGTCTCGGCAACCGGTTATTGCAAATTTGTTATAGTTAGCAACCTACTTCGCTAAAAAATCTTTGCAATAGCAAAGTAATTAGGATGAAGGTATGGCAATTTACCATCAGCTGGAAAATATTGACTCAGGTAGATGCTAACACATACGGATATTAAAAATAAAAGTATATAAAGTATCCGTAATAATATACCCGTTTAATACAAGGATAGAAATGTATATCACTATCAAGGGGTGATATGTAGGATATATATATATATATATATTTATATAAATATATATATATATATATATATATATATATATATATATATATATATATATATATATATATAAAGTATATATATATATTGATTGATTGATTGATTTCTATAATTTATGTATATAATCATTTTATTTTATTCATTTATTTACCTACTTTATATTTATTTATTCTTATATGTTTGTAGTTTCCTCTGTAGACCTTCGTTAATCTTAAAATACCCTCTAGACCCCCCTTCGAGATAAATTTGTACATTTTCCGGTAGAAAAAAAATCCGGCTGAAGGCGGTTCCTCCTAATTTGCAGGCTCGCCATCGCTCTGCAGGGAAACATCAACACCTAAATGGCATGAAATATCCTAAAATTGACAAAGAAGGGGGGCGAAATATCTTAAAATTGACAAATTAGAGGGGCGAACATCATAAAATCGCAAATTAATGGGGCTAAACACGAGGGAGACGGGGTCCAGAAAAAACAACTACCTCCACATATCATTTAGGTAATTGGGTCATACGGGAATAATTAGAGAGAGCGGCGGGGAGGCCATAATTCTTGGAGTTTTTTTTCCCCCTTAATTCTTTGCTCTGCTCATCCAGTTATATAAATTACTCTGTACCCCCTCCCCCTCATCCCCCCCCCCCCTTACTCATACTCTCTCTCTCTCTCTCTCTCTCTCTCTCTCTCTCTCATAAACACAAAAACACACACTCACTCACTCTCACTCTCTCTCTCTCTCTCTCTCTGCCGGAGGATGGGGAGAGAGCCTTCATCTTTGTTATCCTTTCCTTCCACTTTCTCTTAGGTTGCTATCTCTACTAGGATTAAGTGCTGGCCACCTCGCAGGGATCCTAGGATACATAGTGTATCTATGTAAATCTATATCCCTCTTTCACACACACACACACACACACACACACACAGCCCGTAGCCTAGTAGGTAGAGCTCTCGTCTCACACACGAGGGGTCGGGGGTTCAATCCCCGGCCGGGCGGAGACAAATTGGGCTTGTCTCCTTTCATGTGTTAGCCTCAGTTCACCTAGCTGTAAATAGGTACCTGGAATAAGTGGACGACGTTGTGACGTCCCATCTGGGGTTGGCAAAAATGGTACAAGGCGAGATGGGTATCATATGGTTCACCTAAGCTGATGGCTACCTAAGCCTTCGGCGAGACGGTACCGTCTATAGTGAGAATGGTACCATACAGATCCACCCTAAGCCTTCGTTTCCGATGTCTCCAATTGGCTAAATACAGACTACACACACATCCACAGCCATTCCAACAGTACATAAAACACTTAACATGCATTTCACGCAATACATTCCCAGTTAAGGAGGCGCGATAATAATGAGCTTAGCTCGCATTGCGTGGATTCCCCTTGACGAACAAGTAACTGAGTAACTGAGTAACACAAACGTACATACAATAACTCTCACTCTCTCTCTCTCTCTCTCTCTCTCTCTCTCTCTCTCTCTCTCTCTCTCTCTCACACACACACACACAGAAACACACACGTACATAAACTCACTCTCTCTCTCTCTTCACTACACTCGTGCATACCAGTAAAAGTTATTAACAAATGAGAGTGGCTGGCTATTCTTATGAGAGAGAGAGAGAGAGAGAGAGAGAGAGAGAGAGAGAGAGAGAGAGAGAGAGAGAGATGTAGAATTAATTGAGGAAATGTATAAATTGTATCTAAACGACTGTCTCGTAATTACTAACTCAAGTAGTAATTGTA
>CM064570.1:601977-604477 GCA_032716605.1 Paralithodes platypus
TACTTACCTACCTACGTACAGAATGGAAGTGATTGGTCCCTCTTGATAGCTATAATATATTTACCCCTCAGCTCCTTAACCCACATATAGGCCTCTTTCTCAGCGTACTCGACTTACGGGGACGTTATTTTATCTACTTATTTATTTATTTTATTATTACCGGTATATATATTTGTTTTAGTTTGCTCCCTAGACTCACTCACTCACTCACTCTCTCTCTCTCTCTCTGACTATCTAACTATCTATCCAGCAGGTGAATCTATCGGCATATTCACTTACCTACCTATCTATTTCTATATACCTCGCTCCCCTACCACCCATTTTCTTTCTCTACTGCAGAAAGAAACGCACAATCGAGTTACCTCTGAAACCAATCTGTAAAGGACTGACTTCAATTCCAATAGGTAAGGTTTGATCCCAAAAAAAAAAAAATACATATACTCTGTGAAGATTAAGTACTATTAACCCCTTCAGCACCATGACACCCCTTTACCTGCGATTCTGGGTAAAATGAGACGATTGCATGCAGTTTAAGAAGGACCAATGTTATTCAGAGGTTTATTGAGATCGTATTTCCCCCTTTAAGTCCTAAATGGCACGAAAGGACTTAACATTGACGAAGAAATGGAGCGAAAGGTCTAACATCGACAGACTAACGGCACGAAAATCGTAAAACCTCAAAACTAATATGCTAAACATGAGGGAGAAGGTGGTCCATACAATGCGACTACGGTAGATTATATTGTATGCTAAAGAAAATCGTCTAATGTTAAACAGAATATGGTGAGAATTACGTCATCATGTTGAAGGGCTTAAAAGGGTATTGGCATGCATTTGTTATTTAAATATATTCAAGTTGTGTTTCTAAATCGAAATGTGAATCAAATAGCTTATGGTAGGCTCGGTAACATACCCGTTTTTATGAAGATTCTTATTCCACGATAGGAAGTAAGGTAAGATACAGTAAGATAAGTAAGTTAGTTAGTAAGTTAATAGATAGTTAGGTATAGACTAGGAGGTACTGTAGATATAATGCATAATGCATAAATGCACAGAATTTCGGTGAGAGTATCCTAGGTTCGAGTCTATGGAGTGCCACATGCATTTGTTGATTTCATTAATTGAGTTTAGAAGTAAAGTTGGTTGTTGAAAAAATATGAATATACTTTATACCAATAGCTCGATGGAGGTCTAGCAAATAATAAATAAAAAGTAAATACATAGATAAATACAAATAACATAAAATATTCTTAACCCTTTCACGCATTTATGACGCAGAGGTTGCCAGATTAGCAATAAGAAATAGAGTTCTCTCACTCCTATAATTACCTCTCCAAAATTAGTTTTCTACCCACAGCTAAGACAACTGCAGAGGTTGAAGTAACTAAACTAAAGGTTTATAAATACCCCTGATGGTAACAAAGGCTTTAAAGTATCCCTAATAGGCTCAAAATTGCATCATATGTCGGAGAGGGTTAAGAGTTTCGACAATATATGGGATTAACAAGAGGCGGAAGTAGGTAAACAAAAAATCCAGCTATACATCATCTTAATAACTGTATGTAGGATGTGAGGATAGGGTGGTAAATACGGCAGGTAAGTAGGTCAGTGGGATTAAGGGTATTTGGTTTGTCGTTCATAAACTTAGATAGGCTTACTAGGTATAAAAACGAGGGGAATTGGTAGGTGGGTGGAAGAGTGAGAGGAGGAGATGCGGGATGGAGGGAGAGCAGAGAGAGAGCGAGAGAGGAGAGAGAGAGAGGAGCATATGAGAGAGAGAGAGAGAGAGAGAGAGAGAGAGAGAGAGAGAGAGAGAGAGAGAGAGAGAGAGAGAGAGAGAGAGAGAGAGAGAGCGCGAGGGAGGTAAATAATGATCTCACAGGGATCCCATGGCCTACCCCCTCCTTAATGCGATTAAATCCTGAGCAACTCTAGGGGGACCATTCATCTGTACGGGGGGGGGGGGGGGGGGGAATAAAAAGAAACAGAGAGAGAGAGAGAGAGAGAGAGAGATTCCGAGGATATACTACAGTATATGAATAACAATGAATGAGTTGGAACTGCTTTGTGTGGCAAATATATATATATATACCTTCTTTGTTTAAAAGTTTGCTTCCACGTAAATGAAACCTTGAGTCCGAAAAATGGTCCGTAAATCTACTGCAAAGCCCTTCTGGTCCCAATTCTCAAACCAGGTTACGTGTTGTATTCATAAATAAGATAAGAATCTGGTTATAATCAACATAATTGAAGGGATTTTTTTTTTTAAGAATAATGGTCTTAAAGAGTTCTCAACCAAATCTTGTATGTTAATTTCTAAAGTGGGTTTTTTTTTTTTTTTTTTCCGTGTACTTACCTGAGGCAGAAGCTTTCGTTCATTTCCATCTAACGTACCTGCAAGAAAATAATAAGACGTTATTATCTATTATAGACCAACAAGATCAATAATAATAATAATAACAACAACTACAACATCAGCAGTAACAGCAGCAACAACAAT
>CM064570.1:614477-634477 GCA_032716605.1 Paralithodes platypus
TTAGAGTGGGAAAGGGAACATTGGAAAGGGAACTACTGCCCTGCCACTAACGTGGCAGGACTAGGAAGTTAGTAGGGGACAGATGGGTTAGTAACTGAGGGGAGGATAAAGTTATTCATTTACAAACGCAGTCAGTCGCGGGTTTGATGCGAGATATTTGTCTAGGCGGAATTTAAATGAATCAACGGTGCTGCAGTCTATAACGTCTCGGGGAAGCCCATTCCACAAGTTGACAACTCGATTGAAGAAGAAATTCTTAGATTCGTGCGAGTTAAAAGATTTACCAATAATTTTGCAACCGTTTCCCCGCGTGTAATTAGATTGGTCGATAGTGAAGTACTTACTACAGTTCATATTGTCGATGCCTTTGATGATTTTGAACACTTGAATTAAGTCGCCTCTTAATCTGCGCTGGGTTAAAGGAATAGATTTAATTCTCTAAGACGCTCTTCGTATGGTTTGTTCTTTAGGCTAGGTATCATTTTGGTAACTCTACGTTGAACTCGTTCTAGCTTGTTTATATCTTTTTGGTAATAAGGGCACCAGGATTGAACGCAGTATTCCAGAAGAGGGCGGACTAAGGAATTGTAAAGGGTTAGGATAACTTCTTTGGATTTATGCTCAAATGACCTGCCTATAAAGCCAATTATTTTGTTTGCCTTCTTAACAACTTCTGAACATTGTTGACTCGGTTTTAGGTTACTCGATATTGTTAATCCCAGATCAGTTTCTCTGTTTACATTCTTAAGCGGAGTGCCATTCATCGAATAGTTTGCTTTCTCATTTAGGTATCCGACATGTAGTACTTTACATTTATCCGCATTGAAACTCATAGATGATAGAAACTTGAGATGATAGATGGGGGGGGTGGAGATGATAGGTGGGGGAGTGGTGGAGATGATAGGTGGGGGAGTGGTGGAGATGATAGGTGGGGGAATGTGTGGTTGTTGGTGGTGATGATATTTGGAGATGGTGGGGGAGTGGTGGAGATGATAGGTAGGGGAATGTGTGGTTGGTGGTGGTGATGACAATTGGTGATAGTGGGGGAGTGGGGGAGATGATAGGTGGAGGAATGTGTGGTTGTTGGTGGTGGTGGAGGTGATAATTGGTGATGGTGGTGGAGAGAAGTGAGGTGATGGTGATAGTTGAGAGTGGTGGTGAGGGAGTGGTGGAGATGATAGGTGGGGGAATGTTGTGGTTGCTGGTGGTTATGGTGATGATAATTGGTGATGGTGGTTAAGTGAGAAGTGAGGTGATGGTGATAGTTAAGAGTGGTGGAGATGAGAGGAATAATGACTGATGGTGGAGTGTTGGAGATGATAATGGGGGGGGGATGGTGGCGATGAAGATGATAGTTGAGAGTGGTGGAGATGAAAGGAATAATGAGTGATGGTGATGGAGTGTTGATGATACTGGGAGGATGGTGGCGGTGGATATGATAGGTGGGGAAATGGTGGTGGAGATGAGAGATAAGGGTGGACAAAAGATGGTGGAGAGATGGGGAGGAAGTGGGGGTAGGGTAAAGGTTAGATGGGGTAGAGACGGTCGGGTTCGGGGGGGGGGCAAGGTAGATGAGGGTAATGTTGTTGGTTGGGGTTAGTGGGGGGGAAGTTGGGGTAAAGAGAGATAGGTGTGTGTGTGTGTGTGTGTGTGTGTGTGTGTGGAGAGAGAGCGAGAGAGAGAGAGAGGTTTAGTTGGGAGTTGAATGCAGGTAAAGAGATTGGGGGTAGTGATGAATAGGTGAAGATTAACCCTTTCAGTACCGGTGACGATGTTTTTTCATTGGTTTCAGCTATATATATATAAGCTTGTGTGCAGCTTAGGAAGGATCTGTGATAACTAAAATGATTAATGGAGGCTGTCTATAGCACTTATATTGCTAGATAACTAATATAATTAACTGAGGCAGTCTGTAGCACTGTAATTGCTACATGTCCTTCCTTAGCTGAATAAAATACTCTAATAGTTGCCATCATAGAAAGAGAAGGGCGTCAACGGTACTCACTCTCACTCTCTCTCTCTCTCTCTCTCTCTCTCTCTCTGTAATAGCTGGTTTGGTGGAGAACTTTTACTTCCTGGATATGGTGATTGGTTGTTTGGAGTCATCACACGCAATGGTACGTGGGCTGTGATTGGCCGACTGTCTGAAGAGCAGGTTTGTGATAGGCCAATTGGGGGAAGAGCTGAGCTATGATTGGCTGATTGGGTGAAAAGCAGGGGTTTTAATATCATATAATTTGGCCAATTAGCTAAAGAGGACTGTGATTGGGTGAAGAGCAGGGATGTGATTAGGTGATTGGATAAAGAGCAGGGATGTGATTGGACGATCTACTAAATGGCCGGCTAGTGATTGGGTGATTGTGGAATAGCAAGGCATGATTGGCCGATTGGGAAAATAGTTGGGTTGTGATTGACCGATTGACTAATGTTACTTTCATAAATATAATCATGGAGTGAGTATGAATTATTGTGGGCAACTGCACAAATACACACACACACACACACACACACACACACACACACACACACACACACACACACATCAAACAGTAAATAAGTCCAACATAAAATTTGAAGTGGCGTGTTATATGATTAATGGGTAAATAATTGATTCTTCCAGACCGATAAAGAAATGCCCGAAAATAAAAAGAGGATTAATTTATTGTGTACAGTGCTAAGGAGGACGAGCGGAAAAATGCTAGATGGTGGGGAGATCAAACGGAATGAGAGAGAGAGAGAGAGAGAGAGAGAGAGAGAGAGAGAGAGAGAGAGAGAGAGAGAGAGAGAGAGAGAGAGAGCGCGAGAGCGAACGAGAGAGGCCATCACAAGATTGGAGGAAGGCACAAGATAACTCCCTCGTCAACTTACCGATACGTTACCTTTAACTCCCCTACCCTAACCCTCCCCTGTTACCTCTCTCTTCTCCCCCTTACCCTCTATTCTCTCTTACTTTTGTTGTGTGTTGTTTTTGAGTGTCTACTGTGGTGAGGTACCGGCATGGTCAAGAAATTCGTGGTACACATTTTGTCGAGAAACTGAGAGTGAAAGACGCTATATTTTAACATTATGTGAGGAGTCTAACAGATCAAGTCATACTGTGCTTTATTAGTTACCGCTCACTGTCTATCTATCTATCTATCTATCTATCTATCTTAATTGTGTAGCTGTGAGTAATGTACAGTAGCAGTAATAAGTAATGTCTTGGGTGTCATTATGTTTGGCTCGCTCTGTACTTAATTAATGTCTGTCAGATGTTGAATAGGATGTGTAAGTGTAGTAACATGTTTGTATATCTCACTCAAATAGAAGAAATCATTTGTATATATTGCTAACACGAAGTATTGATCAAAACATAATTGGTGCCGATACATCACTTATTAGGCCGATTGTACCAGGAATACCTGTCCGCAACTGTACATAGGTTGTCATTGTTCATGTGGGGAGAGGCTGGCTCTACACTTGACCAACAAATGACGATAATGAGTGCATAAACGTATGTATATACAGTATATATTTGACGGTATTCAAATCATACACACATATACAGGAAAAATATATAGGCTACATGTGAAGAAACAAAACATGAAAAAGGGTAATAGTGAGTTGATAGTGAGAATAAGATAATACAATTAAGATTCGGAATGGGAGGTACTGAGAAGAGTAGGAAAAGGGAGGTAGTGGAGGAGAAGAAGAAAGATGAGATCGAAGGTGGACATGAAGAAAAATGAGATAGGGTAGAAAGAGGAAATGGAGGAAGAAAGAGATGACTGATGCCGCTGATGAAGTGGAATAGGAGGAGAAGAAGAGCGGAGAGGAGAGGAAGAGCGGGTAAGAGGGGAAAATAAGAAATAATAGAAAAAGAGGAGGAAAAAGACAGATAATGGATAAATGAGGAGAAATAAGAAGAAGAAAGAAAGGAATACTGAGAAGTCAAAGGAGAAAGTGAGAGGAAAAAGCAATAAGGAAGGGGAGCTGAAGGAAGACGAAATAGGTGAGCAGGAGGAGGGTAAATGATGGATATGGGAGGAAGAGGTAATGGGGTGGAGACATGAAGGATTAGGAAGAGGAAGAGGAAGGAGGAAAGGGGCTGGGAGATGGAGGAGGAGGAGGAGGAGGAGGAAAGAGAAAGAGGAAGGAGGAAAGGGGAGAGAAGATGGATGGGGAGGAGGAAGGAGGAAAATGGCTACAGGAGGGAGGAGGAGGAAAGACGAAGAGGAAAGGGGCTACAAGAGGGAGGAGGAGGAAAGACGAAGAGAAAAGGGGCTACAAGAGGGAGGAGGAAAGAGAAAGAGGAAGGAGGAAAGGGGCTAGATGAGGGAGGAGGAAGAAGGAAGAAGGGGCTAGAAGAGGGGGGAGGAGGAGGAAAGGGGTAGAAAAGGGAGGAGTAGGAGGAAAGAGGAAGGAGAAAGGGGCTACAAGAGGGAGGAGGAGGAGGAAAGAGGTAGGAGGAAGGGGCTAGAAGAGGGAGGAGGAGGAAAGAGGAAGGAGAAGGAGAAAGTGGAGGCTGTGGAGAAGACGAGAGGAGAAAACGTAAACCAGGGAACAACATTTCAAAAGGAAAATAATTAACTTAAAGGTTCTGAATAAATATAAAACTACTATATCTAAAAATGTTATTCTGAAACAATTAAGACCTTGCAAGAATGATGGCATATAACGGGAAATAAATAAATATATATATATATATATATTACAAATACAACGATAGAGGAAATAATACAATTATTCTGAAATCATACAAAGAAGGAAAAACAGAAACAAAACATAGATATATATGGATACAGGGATACAGAAAAAGAAGGCATATACAAAAGTTATTACAAAGGTGAGGAATAAAATATCACGCCAAATCTATCTATCTATCTATCTATATATATATATATATATATATATATATATATATATATATATATATATATATATATATATATATATATATATATATATATTATATACTCAGGCCCAATCCCCACTTTTCCTATTTTTGTTCTTTCATTTTTTGTCCTTGTTTTCTTTTGTTTAGGGGTGGCCGACTCAAGACAGAGCCAGAGTAGGGACAACACAAATATATACAAACATACAAACAATAATAATAAGAAGAATATTTTATCTGGGAAGAGACACGGAAATAAGAAAAGTGAACAAGGTAAATATATTAGTAAATACACAAATATATTGAACATCGAAATAAGGAAAATATATAGACCCCTAAACTAATATATATATATATATATATATATAGGCCTATATATTTTGTAAGGTGTTGATAATTATTAAGGGGAAAGGGAAACATAGGGACATATAAGTGAGTTATGAGAGAGAGAGAGAGAGAGAGAGAGAGAGAGAGAGAGAGAGAGAGAGAGAGAGAGAGAGAGAGAGAGAGAGAGAGAGAGAACATGCTGTGAGTTGAAGGGTGACTGGAAGTAAACTAGACAAATAGCTAATTATATGCATAAATAAGTATATAGATAGACAAACAGACAGACAGACAGATAGATAGATAGATAGATAGATAGATACCAGCGTGGGATGATTGAATATCTCTCGGTGCTTATGTGTATTATTCAATCTTTGAGTTGATCTAATATTTTTTTTTCTATGTGGATGAGGGAGACTAATCTAATATGTAATATCTAACATGTAAGAGTTAATAATATATCAATGAGGACATATCAACCGAATGGCATCGACTACTCATTGTCACTTTTGTATGTTAATGCTAATATTGTAAAATTATAGTGTATCAAACATAGGTGACAATAATACTTGTTTAATTTGAATGTGAAAAACAGATAGATAGATAGATAGATAGATAGATAGATAGATAAATAGATAGCTAGATGGATAGATAGATAGCTAAATAAATAGATCGATAGCAAAAAAGAGAGACTGGGTGGTGTAGTTAGGAAGAGAAAATGGAGGTAAAATAATTGGATAAATATAGGAAGAGGGGCAGTGGGGAAGGGGAAGATCGTCATTACGTCCTCATCTCCCTGGTGTGTATAGTGTTGTATCTATTGCAATGTGTCTACTGATATTTATTATTTATCATTCACGCCAATTATCTATTTCTACATATCTACTCATCTGCTTGGATTTGTCTATTAATACATCTTCATTGGAATGTGTTTGTGTATATGTGTGAGAGAGAGAGAGAGAGAGAGAGAGAGAGAGAGAGAGAGAGAGAGAGAGAGAGAGAGAGAGAGAGAGAGGGTGTGTGTGAGTGAGAGTGAGAGAGTGTGAGTGTAAGAGAGTGCCAGTTTTTCCTTATGTATATTTCCATAGCTCCTGCTGAACCGGCGATATCTTTTTAATTTTATTCTAGCTATATGTAGACGATTTTGTGCAGTTTAAGATGGACCTATGGTAATAAAAATGGTTAAGATAGTTCGAAGCCATTTAATTGGTAGAAGCTCAATATAAAGTGAATATAATCGTCTAATAGTAACTAAAATATAAACAAGAAGACGTCGCTTTATGCAGCTTAGGAATACTCTTTAGGAATCCAACGAGGTTAAATCAATCGCAGTTTGTACTCTTGGCTCCCATACGTTCTTCCTAAGCTGAATAAAATGGTCTTATTATAGCCAGACACAAATGGAAGGGGTTAATGCTGTACAAGATACGCAGCTGACTAAACATCATAATATTTAACCCTTTCAGCACCATGAACCCTTTTTACCTTCGATTCTGGCTATAATTAGATGATTTTATGAAGTTTATGCGGGATCTATGTTATTATGTGTTTGTGGTGTAATGGTTTAGATGCTTATGTTCTGGTTGTGGTGTCCTGGGTTCGAATCCTATATGCTTTCATTAGTTTATTCAAGTGCATTGGGGTTTGTAATTGATGATTAATTTTAAGAACAGGGTGTTACTTAACTAAGAGGGTTTATTGAGATCGTATTTACCCCTTCGAGTCGTAGAGGTAGATTACATACGAAAGAAATTCGTCTAATGGTAACCAGAATAGGATGAAAACTACGTAATGGTGGTCAACAGGGAACAAGACAAATTGCCATCGGAGCTGCATAAAGGGGTGGATTTGTAGAGGTTTAAAGTGAAGTTGGGTGTAATGATGTAGTTAATGGAAGGGTCATCAGTCGTGGAGGGCGATAATGAGGCTCTGATTGACTGGGATTGGCTGGACGGCTGATTAGATGGCCGGATTGTTAAATGTTTATGCTAGCTATATTTATACCATTTTGAGTGCTTTAGGAAGGATCTGTGGCTGTAAAAAAGGTTAAGTGAGATAGTGCGAAGACTGTTAATTGATGGAGGCCATTTTGAAACTGAATAAAATAGTTAAATGTATATGCTAGTTATATTTAGACTTTGTTCAGTACTTTAGGAAGGATTTGTGGTTGTAAAAACGGTTAAGTGAGATAGTTCAAAGACTGTTAATTGATGGAGGCCATTTTGAAACTGAATACAATAGTCTAATAGTAGCCAGAATAAAGTTAAAAGGACGTTGCTGGTATGGGTTTAGGGTATACCATCGCCCTCAAACTCGTTCCATTGTCAGGCAAACTCAAGATCACCACTAACTATAATCACCATCACTATCACTACCAAGAAGAAAACTATAAATATTCCTTTCATCACTATAGTTCGTTCATTTTAGGTAGGGCAGAAATCGTAACCTCTAACCTCTGTAACTCAAAAAGGGCTAAAGCAAATGAGCTGTCAATTTCCACACCTATTCCCTAGCCAAGTATTCCTATTTGGTAGAAATATTAGCTCGATTACTCTAGTCCTATTTGAGTTATGAGAGGTTAGGGGTTACGATTTCTGCCCAACCTAGAATGAACGGACTATAGCATCATTACCACCGGGTACCAGAACATATAAAGCTAAATCATAACAATACCTGGCCATCAGTGTCTCTCGTTTCTCTACAACCACCACCAACAAAATCACAACTATCACCACCACTACCATCGCCAAACTCAAAATTATCACCACCACCATCACTATCGAGTCACTCTGATCACTACACCATTAACTCCTTAATTCAAAACACCGTCTGCGCATTAGCCTTCACACCATTCGTCCATTACCTCATCACTCAACCCGTAACTATCCAATGGAAAAGTAAAATAAATTTAAATCTGAAAATTCCTATAATTGAGAACAAGCGAGAGGGAAGATAAAAATATACTTGAGTCTGTGCTTTATCTGAGATAATTTCTTGAATTGAAAGAAAACGGGAACTTGGTGCCGGTAAGTGAACTTTACTAAATAATTTATTGAGGTAAGGCTTGACACAAAACTTCGCTATTTTGCTGTATTCATTAGATTATTTTGCCCACGTTAGGAGGGCCCTAATAATTAATTAATAGATGGCATTCCTAATCTCGGTAAAATCGTCTAATGATCACAAGAATAAAATCTTCATGCAATGTATTGAAAGCCTATGTTATAATAATATTATATTTTGTAATAATTTCACTCCAAACACCAAACATTTCTCTCAATTAAATTAATGAAAGCATGTGATCAAACCGGGATTCGAACCTGAGTTACCACATACAGATCTTAAACACTCTAAGCATTACACCATCAAGACTTATGATAAAGCATTACTGAATAGGATTACAATGTATAACTTTCCCTTCCTAATTGCTGAGGGGCACAGGGCCTTGGATGGGGCTTTGGTTTCCCAGGCGTTTCCGCACCCTCCTCAGCTCCCCGCCTTAAAGTGGCTTCGGTCACCTGGACTTTATTAGTGGTAAGCAGGGAGGGTTCTGTTTGGGCGCTCGGTTGTGGCCTTGGCCTTGCTCGGGACCTTGGGGCTGCTCGGCTAGACAGCCTAAGGAACAACAACAACAACAACAATGTATAACACCAACCTTCACTACTCAATCTTTCTATAGATAGCTAGTTTCCAAACTGAGAGGCTGAGGACGTATGCAACAGTGGCTAAAAGGGACCAGCGAAACCTTACAGGAATTATAAGTATCATGACGTCATATTTATATTATATTCTGGTTAACATCTTACGATCTTGTTCTGCTTATGAAAGATCTCACGCAGTCAGGAAGACAAACATCACATTCTCAACCAGGTGACGTGAATTAGCACTTCGTTACTGCCACAACACGGAGAGGGAGAGAGAGAGAGAGAGAGAGAGAGCGAGAGAGAGAGAGAGAGAGAGAGAGAGAGAGAGAGAGAGAGAGAGAGAGAGAGAGAGAGAGAGAGAGAGAGAGAGAGAGATGGGGGGGGGGGGGGAGAAAAATGAATTAGTCTGCTTTAGCGTCGTCACCTCCCGCACTAAAGAAAACGGGAACGAAAACTGGGGAGTGCGCTTCGCGATTTGGGGCCAAACTTTTCGAAATGGTGGGGGTGTTTTGCGGAGAGTTTCGGCAGTATTTCGGAAACACCGGGTCCGGGAAAACACACACCCATCACCAGACGAGACTGGTGACCGGACAACTCAACCAGTAGACTATTTAAGGGGGTAGTAGTCGCTTTTTCTGGACCTCCTTCTCCCTCATGTTTAGCATATTAGTTTTGAGGTTTTAAGACGTTAGGTTGACGATTTTGAGACCTTTCGCCTCATTTTTTTTCAATATTAAGACTTATCATGCCCTTTAGGTGTCTATTTTTTCCTGGCGAGCGATAGTGAGTCTCTAATTTTAGAAGAAATCGGCCTTCAGCCGGGAAATTTTTCTACCGACAAATGTACACATTTATCTTGAAAGGGAATCTAGAGGGTGTTTTTCTAAGCTTGATGGAGGTCTAGCGAGGAAACTCAAAAATAGATAAATAAATAAATATATAAACCAAAAACCAAGCACTACCCCCTTAAGCTGCATTGTACAAACTATCACTAATGATAACAGTAGAGACTATTAATTACCATCAACGAAACCCTTAATCAATTCTACGGAATTTAGCTGGATTTTTCCCTTATAAACAACGATATTAAGACTGCAAATAGCTAGTAATATGGACGGTTAGAATAGTGTGGCCTTTGCAATACGTATTAAGTTGATTAGGTTAGTTTGAAATACGTATTAAGTTGATTAGGTTAGTTTGCAATACGTATTAAGTTGATTAGGTTAGTTTGCAATACGTATTAAGTTGATTAGGTTAGTTTGCAATACGTATTAAGTTGATTAGGTTAGTTTGAAATACGTATTAAGTTGATTAGGTTAGTGTATTTGATTAGGTTCAGTTAGGTAAAGTTAGGCGTTGGTTGAGTTGATACTGGTAGAGATATATTGGTTGATATGGTCTACTGGTTGAGTTGTTCAGATACCGACGAGGCTATTATCCTGCTTACACGAAAACACACACACACACACACACACACACACACGCACACACACACACGCACACACGCACACACACACACACACACGCACACACACACGCACACATAAAACGGGAGGATGGTGAATGGAAAAGCGCTGGACGTAATTGTACCCTTTAAGTTCGATGACGCTTTTTTCGTACTAGCCTTTCCAAAAATAGACGATTCGATGTAGGAATTAAGTTCAGAGCAAAGTGTAAATACTTCTCTGTAGTTCATATACACCGTATATATCTATTATGCATATGCAATAACACTTAAGTAGATTCCGTTTACTTTTACTATTTACTTTTAAATAAATCCCAATGACACGCCAAAAATACAAATGAGATGTTATCATTGTGTGTTTTAGAGGGCTGAAAAGATGAACAATTTAGTGTATTTACTTCTAGTTACCACCAAACTACTGCATTTAGCTCGGAGACTACCTCTCGGTTTAACACCGACGTACCGACGACACCTTTTTCGTTATATTCTGGCAACTATTAGACGATTTTATTCTGTTTAGGGAGGACGTCTACCCCTGAGAATGCTACAAACTATCTCAATCAATCCTTTTAGCTACAATACATCCTTCCTAAGCTTCATAAAATCGTCTAAATGTAGCTGAAATAATATAGAAAGAGAAGTCGCCGGTGCAAATAACTCTCTCTCTCTTTCTTTCTCTCTCTCTCTCTCTAATAGCTCCCTAAACATGCCTATTGTTATGATAATGCTCAAGCCAAGTTCCTATTATTTTCTCTCTCCCTTTTGCTCCCTTTAAAGTTCCAAGGGAGCTTGTAAAGTCCTTCTTCTCCCTTTAGTTCAGCTCATTTGGCTCGAGAGAGAGAGAGAGAGAGAGAGAGAGAGAGAGAGAGAGAGAGAGAGAGAGAGAGCGAGAGCGAGAGCGAGAGACAGGAGACGGAGGACAGACAGCAATATCCCTGAAAGAGTAATGGGTAAGATCAATCACTCCCGTTTTTTGTCAATTTTGAGGGCAGACTTAGATTGGGGTCACAGCCTGTACTCTCCTCCCCTCGCTCTCCATCTACCTTATCTCCTCTACCATCATAGTACTATTCTCTCACCGTACTATCATCCCAGTACCATTCTCTCACCGTACTACCATCACAGGTACTATTTGCTACTACTGCTACCATCCCAGTACCATTTTCTTCTACTACTTCCATAACAGTACAATTTTCTTCTACTTCTACCATCACAGTACCAATTCCTCCTCCTCTCCCCTACTACCATTTACTCCCCCCTACTACCATCATATTGCGATTTTTCTTCTACTACCATCATACAGCTATTACCTTCTTCCATACACACACTACTATCACATTTCCCTACTGCCATTAAAGTATCCTATTCTCTACTATTTTCACAAAACCATTGCCTTCTTTACCATCACTTTTCAAAATTCTAGTCTACTCTTACCATTTCTCTCCTACTACAGTTCTACTTTATATTTATATTATTTATACCAGCATCTAACACTATATAATAAGCTTTAGGGCTATTATTGTTAACACATTGAATTTGTCTTTTCTTTGTTCAGTATAGTATTTGATCGAAGGAATCCATTTCTTACTGAGAGTATGAGGGGGTTCTTAACCCCTTCACCACCAAGACGTAATTTTCATCATATTCTGGTTACCATTAGCCGATTTTCTTTAGTACATAATCTACCTATACGACTCAAATGGGTGAATACGATCTCAATAAACCCTCTTAGTAACATAGGTCCGTATTAAACGGCATAATATCATCTCATTTTAGCCAGAATCAACGGTTAAAAGGCGTCATGGTGCTGAAGGGGTTAATCTCAATTCACGTCTAGTCCTGTTCTCTCCGCTGGGACTTGGGGCTTATGTAGTCAGTGTATATACGTAACTCTATGTAACTGTCTCTCATATCCCTATTCTGACCCTCTGATCTAAATCCCAGCTATTATTTCCTCCCATCTGTCTGAGCCCACCTCCCACATCCCTGTATTGTAGTCTGTGTGGTAGTGCTCTCTCTCTCTCTCTCTCATCTATCTATCTATCTATATATCGATCGATCTATCTATCTATCTATCAATCTGTCTAACTATCTATCTATCTATCTATCTATATCTATATCTATCCATCTATGTATCTAATTCTATTTATCTCTCATTACTACCCGCTTGTATAACTATTTATTTGTACTTGATTCAACACCAGGACCTAGTTAGCATGCACTTATCTTCTATTCAATGGGTTAACTGCTCATATTGTACTGTATCTTGGTAGTTTTGAAGATAACTGATGTAAAGTTGTATTGGAAACTTCAGCGGTGTTTATGTTGAATTTCAGCACTGTCTAAATATCAATAATATATTCCCTAGATATATCCGGACTGGAAGGAACTCATGTGGTTATGAACATAGTAATATAAACATCATGCTTCAAACAAACTGAAGTAGTATAATTTGCACTATGCTACATTATGCTTACGAGGCATCCCTTATTTGATAACATTTGCTGTTGTGTTTATCACCCCTGGTTTTGTAGTTTCTACTTAGTTCAGAAATATCATACTCCTTTATACTGTTCCTCACACACACACACACACACACACACACACACACACACACACACACACACACACACACACTCACTCACTCACTCACATTATATCTCTCACTCACTCACTCATGCCCGATCAGTGGAAGCTAGCCAACGTAACACCGATATTCAAAAAAGGCAGCAAATCCCTATCCAGTAACTATCGTCCAATTAGCTTAACCTCAGTTGTATGTAAAATGCTAGAAACGGTCATACGAGACAGACTCGTAAATCACTTAGAGGAAAATAACATACTTAAAGATACTCAACACGGCTTTCGTAAAAAACGTTCCTGTTTAACAAACCTCTTAGACTTCTTCCACGATATCCTCAACCTCTACGATGAGAGTAAAGCTGTAGATATTATATACCTTGATTTTCAAAAGGCCTTTGACAAAGTTCCCCACAAACGTTACTGCTAAAACTAAAAGCGCATGGAATACAAGACGGTGTGTTGAAATGGATAGAAAATTGGCTCAGCGACAGAAAGCAAAGAGTAGTCATAAACGGTAAGGCATCAAAATGGACCAATGTAAGTAGCGGGGTACCCAGGGATCGGTACTAGGACCAATTCTCTTTCTAATTTACATCAACGACATAGATGAGGGTCTCACCTGTACAATCTCAAAATTTGCTGACGATACAAAAATTGCAAATAGCGTACTCTCAAAAGAACAAGTTGACGATATGCAACACAATCTAGATAAATTGTCATGTTGGGCCCAAATTTGGCAAATGAGTTTCAATGCGGATAAATGTAAAGTACTACATATCGATACCTAGATGAGAAAGCAAACTATTCGATGAATGGCACTCAGCTTAAGAATGTAAACAGAGAAACCGATCTGGGAGTAACAATATCGAGTAACCTAAAACCGAGTCAACAATGTTCAGAAGTTGTTAAGAAGGCAAACAAAATAATTGGCTTTATAGGCAGGTCATTTGAGCATAAATCCAAAGAAGTTATCCTAACCCTTTACAATTCCTTAGTCCGCCCTCTTCTGGAATACTGCGTTCAATCCTGGTGCCCTTATTACCAAAAAGATAAACAAGCTAGAACGAGTTCAACGTAGAGTTACCAAAATTATACCTAGCCTAAAGAACAAACCATACGAAGAGCGTCTTAGAGAATTAAATCTATTTCCTTTAACCCAGCGCAGATTAAGAGGCAACTTAATTCAAGTGTTCAAAATCATCAAAGGCATCGACAATATGAACTGTAGTAAGTACTTCACTATCGACCAATCTAATTACACGCGGGGAAACGGTTGCAAAATTATTGGTAAATCTTTTAACTCGCACGAATCTAAGAATTTCTTCTTCAATCGAGTTGTCAACTTGTGGAATGGGCTTCCCCGAAACGTTATAGACTGCATCACCGTTGATTCATTTAAACTCCGCCTAGACATATATCTCGCATCAAACCCGCGACTGACTGCGTTTGTAAATGAATAACTTTATTTTATCCCCCCCTCAGTTACTAACCCATCTGTCCCCTACTAACTTCGTAATCCTGCCACGGACATTAGTTCCAGGGCAGTAATTCCCTTTCCAATGTTCCCTTACCCACTCTAAACCACTGTTTGGACACTTGATCCTCAGTGTTTTGGAGGACAAGCAACCTAGAAGGGTCACTGGATCTGTTGTTGCTTGATTTCCTTTGTACTCCTTTGTACTCACACTCTCTCTCTCTCTCATACTCATTCTCACTCTCACTCTCTCTCTCTCTCTCTCTCGGTCACACAACAACACCGACCGTCCCCCCCACCACTGTGCCTCGTAGCTCTGAAACATTGAGGACTCGAATCCGGCCTCCGGGACCTCGAATCAGGGCCGGCTTGCTGGTTCTCGTGCATTTTGGAGGGTAAACATCGGAATGCCACACAAGGAATACGGGGAAAAAAAAATCACTGGGGGAGGGGGGGGGGGGGCGTTATTTTAGGATAATTGTAGATGCTTTTGTTGAGTTGCTACTACAGTAAGAGATAGTTATTGGATAGAGACATAGATAGATAGATAAATAGATAAATAGATATATTAAGTCTCCTGGGTAATTGTATATATATATATATATATATATATATATATATATATATATATACAGTATATATACAGTATATTTGCAGACGATTTTTCAAACTTTGTCTTGTTGGTGACCTTAACATTTCTTGTAAGTTTTAATCGTCTATATTGGAGGGTGGGGGGGAGAGGAAGTCTTATAGTTTGGTAGTTTGTCGATATCATATAGGTACGGTAGTTTAAATATTTACAACCTTGTATGAATAACTAAATACACTGTTGCCTGTACTACATTATAACAATTTTCCATAACTGCAAGGAATTAAATGCAACATACTGGACAAAAATGATATATTATATATATATTATATATATATATATATATATTATATATATATATATATATATATATATATATATATATATATATACTGTATATTATATATATATATATATATATATAATATATATACTATATATATATACAGTATATAATATATATATGAAAATACATATATATATATATATATACAGTATATATATACTGTATACTGTATATGCCAGATTTTCTCAGTCAACTTATTTATTCCTTGGCCGACTCTTCCCAAATAGTATACTGTATATAGTAGATCGGTTAATATTTTTTTAGTTATAGAGGTTAGTGGTGAAGATTTTTGGCCAAACTATAATGAATTAACTATAGTAATCTAAATCAAACGAACAGTGCCTATAAGATTTAACCCGCCCTTCTAACTTCCCCCTTCCAACAGCCATATAATGAACCAAATCCGCGTAAAACTGAAGCCATCCGTTCCGCTCCAGCCTCCGTCCGTCTCCCTAATGGCTGAGCTATCGGCGGGACCGGAAACAGGATATACGGAAGGGCCGGACGGGGGTGTTGGAGCCGTGTGTGTGTGGGGGGGGGACACCAGCTATCCTCATTACGGAGACGGAGAGCCAAGGTTGGTAGAAATAGGGGACGGGGAGTTATAAGGAGTTACAAGGAATTGGTTGTATCTTCAGGGGAATTTATTAGTTTGCTTCCTAGACCCCCATTAAGCTTTTTAAAAAAATCTCCAAAGAACCCCCTTCGATATAAGCTGTACATTTTTCGGTAGAAAAATATCCCAATAAAGCACAGGATCACTATCGCTCGCCAGGGAAAATCGACACCTAAATGGTACGAAAGGTCTTAAAATGTACAACAATTAGGAGAAATGTCTTAAAATTGCCACACTATCGGGGCGAACGTCTTAAAATATCAAAATTAAAGAGGATAAACACGAGGGAGGATATTTGAAAAATAATCTTTTAAGTGAACATATCCACTTAAACACCCATTCCAAGTAGATACTATAGGCTAACAAAAAGGAGACATATTGTGAAGTGCAATACTCTCGTTGTAATGAGCACAGATTACTATCTAGTCATTGTTTGAACTGCTCTGAAGGAAGTTTGTTCCCGACAGAACAGCTCATACCTGTGAAATTTTTTCCACATATACCAGAGCGAAATTTATTTGGCCATGATTGAGTGTTGCATTTATATTGAGGGTAAACATATTGCTATAATCCTTGTTGTCAAGCCTATTTAGTACGTTCAAAACTCTGTTGAGTTAGTGTTGTAGTCTACGTATTTCCAACGATAAGAGACTGAGAGCGCTTAATCTGTCCTGAAAGAGAGAGAGAGAGAGAGAGAGAGAGAGAGAGAGAGAGAGAGAGAGAGACAGAGAGAAAGAGATAGAGACAGAGAGAAAGAGAAAGAGAGAGTGAGAGAGAGAAATAGAGATGGAGAGAAAGAGAAAGAGAGAAAGAGAGAGAGAGAAACGCGAACACCGACAAACATAAACAACAAAGAAATACAAAGCCCCCCCCCCCCAATGTCTTACAGCCGAAAAATCTCGCTGCATTACCCAGAGAGAGAAAGAGAGAGAGAGAGATAGAGAGAGAGAGAGAGGAGAGAGGAGAGAGAAGAGAGAGAGATAGAGAGAGGAGAGAGAAGAAAGAGAGATAGAGCGAGCGACAGCAGGTTAATTAGCCCTTGCATCGTTATATCCCCAGTGACGCCTCCAGAAAAGAAAAGAACAAAAAAGTAAAATCGAAAACAAAAGCAACAAATCCACCAAGGCCAATCTCGCCGACTTTTTCCCTCCCAATTTCCTTTTTTTTTCCCGGCTAAATTCAGAATGCAACGTCCGATATTAGTGGGGTTAATAGACGATCACCATTAGCCTAGTTAGCCATTTTACTCCATCTGATACTGTTTTTTGTTTCTTTTTGTCTTTGTTTTCTTCTTCATCTTCCACTCGTTCGGAACTGGGGCCGTGCTGGATGTGACTTCTGACTTGGGCTTATGTGGGGGGGGGGGTCTATTTATTGCTCAATATGTCTATTTATTTATTTTTTTGTTTATTTTTTTTTTAAAGTTTCCTCCCTAGACGTCCATCAAGCTTTAAACAAAAAAATCCCCTTCTCAATAAATTTCTGTATTTTTCGATAGAAATACACACTGACACACATACATACAAACACACTCACAACTTTCGCCTTCGTTCACACCTACATACAAATCTCCCCAACCATACTCAAACACACGTACACACACACACACACACACACACACACACACACACAAAACCTCCCACACACAATCTCAAACCCACATCATTTGAGGCGCATTCTGGCGGTGGCCAAAGAAGAGCAAAATATCTTGGTCTGTCTTGCCTTTTGATCTTGACTTTTGGCCCAACATTTCATTCGAGCGACCCAAGATGAAAGTGAGTGAAGCAAGTATTTTGACACGGAAGACATACCGGGCTGGGAGGGGGAAATTTCAACTTGTTTGGGTTTGTGAATGAGAGAGAGAGAGAGAGAGAGAGAGAGAGAGAGAGAGAGAGAGAGAGAGAGAGAGAGAGAGAGAGAGAGAGAGAGAGAGAGAGAGAGAGAGGTGAGAGAGAAGAGAGAGAGATAGAGAGAGCATAGAGAGAGGAGAGAGAGAGAGAGAGAGAGAGAGAGAGAGAGAGAGAGAGAGAGAGAGTGTGTGTGAGAGTAAGAGTGAGTGTGAGGGGTACATATAGATACATTAAAATATAACAGTAAGCTAGATAAGACAACCCAAATACAAATAGTTATAGACATAATAGTTTACAAAAAGAAAGCTATAGAGACAGGATTAAAGACAGTTAGAAAAATAGATGAATTGGGGGAGGCACTCGTTACAGGCAGTTCTGCATTTTGTCTCCCTCATCCACATAATATTTTCAATTATCTGACTTAACTAAAAATGACTGATTATACCATTATACCTGTACACTTACCATCATTAATGTCATCATATTCATCATGATCATATTATCTCTCTCTCTCTCTCTCTCTCTCTCTCTCTCTCTCTCTCTCTCTCTCTCTCTCTCATTTGTCTTTGGTCACCTGTTGTTATTTTGAACCAATATTATTATCATTACGATTACCATTATCATCATCATCAACACGATTCTTTTCATCACTATCGTCATCATATCTATCATCAATATTATCCTGATCAATATACCCCTTTGCATCATTTTCATCACCATCGTCATCATCATCCATTATCATAATCATCATCAATCATCGTAATTATCTTCATTACCATCAACATCTTCCGTACTATCATCTTCATTATCGGCATCATCATCATCATCATCATCATCATAATCACCCTATACTCAGGACAAAGAACTAATATATATTTAAGGGGGACGTAGTTGCTTTTTATCCCTCATGTTTAGTCTCATTATCTTTGAGATTTTAAGACGTTTATTCCATTAGTTTGGCAATATTTAGACCTTTCGCCCTATTTCTTTGTCAATATATAGACCTTCCGTGCCATTTAGGTGTCGATGTTTTACTGACGAGCGATAGCGAGCCTGTAATTCTAGGAATACCAAAAAAATTGCAAATTGATCTTGAAGTGGGGTGTAGGGGTGCGTTTTTAAGCTTGCTGGAGGTCTAGCGAGGTTACTATACCATGAATAAATAAATAAATAAATAAATAAATAAATAGACCACAAAATAACCACCACCCCCTTAATTGATTGAGCTAATTAAAAAGGTAAATTAATTCACCTTACCTGTACGTTCACGATAATCACTCTCTCTCATTACCACCTTCACCTCCACTCACCTGGGAAGAGAAGAGATATAATTATTAGTGGGGTGTAGTTGTTTGGGAGTCATCATTGTCATATAACATCATCATCATCATCAATGCCATCATCATTATCGTTATATCATCAACATTTTCATAATCAACATAATCATCATCATTACTTACACAACAACTTCCCTCTTGAAATCATGAATCATGATAAATATATAATTGTCATATAATTCATGTGCTTGTATTATCTCCTTATATCTGTATTGGAACTATCTCTTAACCCCTTCACCACGATGGCGTACTTTTCATCCTGTTCTGGTTACCATTAGACGATTTCCTTTGGCTTATAATCTATCTCCAACTCGAAGTACGATCTCGTACCCTCTGAAACATCTCTCTTCTTTAACCTCATAAATCTCTCTAATTTCTCCCACTCAAGAAGGCGTCATTGTGTCAAAGGGGTTACTATACCCTAATAATTTCTGGACTTTCTTATATATTTCAATGCACTTCCTGTATAACTTTGGGGCAGTGCTAATTAGAATACCCAAATCCTCATCCAAGTCAGTCACCTTCAGATTCTCTCACAATAGTGAAAAATCTGATAAGGGATTCACATGACCGATATATGACAATATATGAGTGTAGTGCAATTCACAATCCGTCTCTCTACACCTTGAGTATCTTACCGAAATGAACAACAATGTTTTTTAAGACACTAAATATTCCTTGAAAATCCCTGTAGCTCTCTCTCTCTCTCTCTCTCTCTCTCTCTCTCTCCTGTTTAACAAACCTCTTAGACTTCTTCCACGATATCCTCAACCTCTACGATGAGAGTAAAGCTGTAGATATTATATACCTTGATTTTCAAAAGGCCTTTGACAAAGTTCCCCACAAACGTTTACTGCTAAAACTAAAAGCGCATGGACTACAAGACGGTGTGTTGAAAT
>CM064570.1:639477-658521 GCA_032716605.1 Paralithodes platypus
AGAGAGAGAGAGAGAGAGAGAGAGAGAGAGAGAGAGAGAGAGAGAGAGAGAGAGAGAGAGAGAGAGAGAGAGAGAGAGAGAGAGAGAGAGAGAAGCGTGCTAGTGTGTGTGTGTGTGTGTGTGTGTGGGTGGGGGGGGGGTGTACCTGACTGAGTGACTGACTGACTGAGGGCATGAAACAATCACTAGACATGCCAACCTTGCATCAGCTGATAATACTGGAACGAGCTGATTGTGGTAGTTATGGTCGAGATGGTGGTGGTGGTGGTAGTGGTAGTTGTTGTTGTTGTGGTATTTATGGTCGAGATGGTTGTGGTGGTGGTGGTGGTGGTAGTGGTTTTTGGTGTGGTAGTTATGGTCGAGATGGTTGTGGTGGTGGTAGTGGTGGTAGTGGTTTTTGGTGTGGTAGTTATGGTCGAGATGGTTGTGGTGGTGGTGGTGATGGTAGTGGTTTTTGGTTTGGTAGTTATGGTCGGGATGGTTGTGGTGGTGGTGGTGGTAGTAGTGGTTTTTGGTGTGGTAGTTATGGTCGAGATGGTTGTGGTGGTGGTGGTGGTAGTGTTTTTTTGTGGTAGTTATGGTCGAGATGGTTGTGGTGGTGGTGGTGGTGGTAGTGGTTTTTGGTGTGGTAGTTATGGTCGAGATGGTTGTGGTGGTGGTGGTGGTGGTGGTAGTGTTTTTTTGTGGTAGTTATGGTCGAGATATTTGTTGTGGTGGTGGTGGTGGTAGTAGTGGTTTTTGGTGTGGTAGTTATGGTCGAGATGGTTGTGGTAGTGGTGGTGGTGGTAGTGTTTTTTGTGGTAGTTATGGTCGAGATGGTTGTGGTGGTGGTGGTGGTGGTAGTGATTTTTGGTGTGGTAGTTATGGTCGAGATGGTTGTGGTGGTGGTGGTGGTGGTAGTGGTTTTTTGTTGTGGTAGTTATGGTCGAGATGGTTGTGGTGGTAGTGGTTTTTGTTGTGTTAGTTATGGTCGAGATGGTTGTGGTGGTGGTGGTGGTGGTAGTGGTTTTTGTTGTGGTAGTTATGGTCGAGATGGTTGTGGTGGTGGTGGTGGTGGTGGTTGTTGTTGCGGTAGTTATGGTCGAGATAGTGGTGGTGGTGGTAGTTGTTTTATTGTGGTAGTTATGGTCGAGATGGTTGTTGTGGTGGTGGTGGTAGTTGTGTTTATTGTGGTAATTATGGTCGAGGTGGTTGTGGTGGTGGTAGTTGTTTTTGTTGTGGTAGTTATGGTCGAGATGGTTGTGGTTCGTCGATGTCAATGATGTTGTTGACGTTGTTGTTGTTATTGATGACGTTGTTATTATTGACGTTGTTGTTGTTATTGTTGACATTGTTGTTATTGACGTTGTTGTTGTTATTGTTGACGTTGTTATTATTGACGTTGTTGTTGTTATTGTTGACGTTGTTATTATTGACGTTGTTATTATTGACGTTGTTGTTGTTATTGTTGACGTTGTTGTTATTGACGTTGTTATTGTTGACGTTGTTATTATTGACGTTGTTGTTATTGTTGACGTTGTTATTATTGACGTTGTTATTATTGACGTTGTTGTTATTGTTGACGTTGTTGTTATTGACGTTGTTGTTGTTATTGTTGACATTGTTATTATTGACGTTGTTGTTGTTATTGTTGACGTTGTTATTATTAACGTTGTTATTATTGACGTTGTTGTTGTTATTGTTGACGTTGTTATTATTGACGTTGTTGTTGTTATTGTTGACGTTGTTATTATTGACGTTGTTGTTGTTATTGTTGACGTTGTTGTTATTGACGTTGTTGTTGTTATTGTTGACGTTGTTATTATTGACGTTGTTGTTGTTATTGTTGACGTTGTTATTATTGACGTTGTTATTATTGACGTTGTTGTTGTTATTATTGACGTTGTTATTATTGACGTTGTTGTTGTTATTGTTGACGTTGTTGTTATTGACGTTGTTGTTGTTATTGTTGACGTTGTTATTATTGACGTTGTTGTTGTTATTGTTGACGTTGTTATTATTGACGTTGTTATTATTGACGTTGTTGTTGTTATTGTTGACGTTGTTATTATTGACGTTGTTATTATTGACGTTGTTGTTATTGTTGACGTTGTTATTATTGGCGTTGTTCTAATTGTTCACGGTGATGTTACTGTTGACGTTTCTATTATCGTTGACGTTGTTCTTCGTCAGATTCGATGATAGTTGGGCGCGGGGGGGGGGGGGTTTGAGGTGATGAATTATATGTAGCTGTTTTGTGTTCGCTGAAGTTATTTGTGTGGATCTCTGTCTACCTGTTTATCCTCATAGCAATAATCAGTCTATCTATCTATCTATCTATATTCTAATCAACATATAGCAACAATCACTCATTTTTTTTTCTTCATTGGTATACCTGCACAAACGTTGCTCTCGGGCAGTAAGAAGTGTGTACAAAGGAAAACAAGGAACAACAAATATATTGATCCTTTCGAGGCTGTTTGTAGCTAAACTACCTATCCTATGTGAGAAAAATATAACGGTAGCTCAATCAAGTGCTGCTATTCGTTTGTAAACGCAGTTAATCGTGGATTACGAGCGATATATTTATCTAGGCGTATTTTGAAAGTTTCAACAGTACTGCATTCAATGACATGACTGGGTAGTCCATTCCATAGGTTTACTACTCGATTGAATAAGAAATGCTTTGCCTCATGGGAGTTAAAATGTTTTCCGATTATCTTGCAACCATTTCCTCTAGTGTAATTCGAATGATCGATTGTGAAATATTTGTTGACATCCATATTTGCAAAACTTGTAATAATATTAAACACTTCAATTAGGTCCCCTCTTAGCCTGCGCTTTGTTAAACTGAACAGATTTATCTCTTCTAGACGGTTTTCATATGACTTTTTCTCAGTCTAGGGATAATTTTTGTTACTCTCTGGGCTGCAGCGATGGAAGGATTAGGATAAGAACTTGTGAATCATTAATGTTGAGGCATGTAGGCCTACATGTACTGCACATCAATACATTCGGAAACATAATATTCCTTCATTAATCTATCATTAAAATATCATTACATACATACAGACGTAATTAAGCTTGCCTACATGCATACTTGCTAATGATATGTAAAACACACACACACATATATATATATATATATATATATATATATATATATATATATATATATATATATATATATATATATATATATATAGAGAGATAAGAGAGAGAGAGAGAGAGAGAGAGAGAGAGAGAGAGAGAGAGAGAGAGAGAGAGAGAGAGAGAGAGAGCGAGAGCGAGAGCGAGACCGATAATTAATTAGCACCATGGCTCAAATAGCTATTGGAAATTAAGTGAGTCAAAATAAATAACGAAGCAAGAAGGGTATTTCATTTCATTTATAATTTCTATCTCAATTTCCACTTCAGAGTCTATTAACCCCTTATGCACCAGCGACGTCTTTTAATTTTATTCTGGCTACTATTAATTTTAGGAAGGACCTCAAACTATGCCAACCAACCATTTTAACTACCACAGATCCTTCCTAAACTGCATAATATCGTCTAAATATAGCTAGAATACAATATATATCACGTCGCTGGTACTCAAAGGGTTAATTAATAAATACCTTCATGGGGGTCAATAAGTAGGTTGGATTGATATTGTATTTCATTCGTAATCCTTTCAGTACCGACTTTTAAATATTTTTCTAGATATATTTAGACGAGTTTGTGTCGCTTAAGTAGGATCTGTAGTAGTTAAAAGGGTTAAGTGAGATCATTTGAAGTCTGTTAATTGCTGGAGGCCCTTTCTAAACGGCATAAAATCGTCTCATAGTAGTAGCCAAAATGAAGTTAAAAAGACGTAGCCGGTACAGAAGGGGTTAACCCTTTCAGTTTACAAAGACGCGTTTTTTTATTATATGCTGGTTATCAATAGACGACGTTATTCAGCTTAGAAGGAAACTATGGATGACAGTACATCCATTTGTATGTCCGTGTCTCAATCCATCTATCTATCTATCTAGCTCTCTACCTATCTATCTACGGTACCTGTTTATCTATCTATCTATCTATGTATTTTTGTATCTATCTATCTAACTCTCTCTCTTCAATCTTTATCTATGTTATATACTCATACATAATACCAATAGATTCAACTAAATTATAATGCACATTCTATCTGTATGCCTATATGGAATTCGGAATGTCAATTTTCCATCTATTAGCTATATCGTTAATTACAAAAAGGTATAGGGGAAAACGCACACGCAAAATCTGATCCATAATGGAAACATGAATATATACTAGGTTTTCAAGGCCAAAGCAAAGTGAAAACAAAACAAAAAACAACAACAATAATACTAATAATACTAATAATAATACAAATCAATAAATATATATATATAAATTCAAAACATATACAGACTGCTATACTATCAAAACATACTCTGGAATGCAACAGACTGATTTAAAAGTTAACAACATAGATATTCTAAGATGTATCCTTATTTTCTCTCTTCCCTTCCCTCACTAACTTTCTTGATCTTCTTTCATCTCCTCCAATCCTTAACTTTCCCATCTTTTCTTCGCTAGCGTTTTCTTATTTACATTTTTTACTTTAACTTATTTTACATATATTAATTGTACATGTCTTCTGATCCCTTTAAATTTATATTGTTATGTTATACACTAATATCTAGCTACTTTGCATTTTCTTTGCATGTTTAATTTGTTGTATTCCACATTAAAATATCGAAATATTTCCTTCCCTCGTACATTCGTAAGCACTAATAAGGATACACCCATTTGAAAAACTGTAATGCCAAGTTCTGAAGCATCTGTATTATAATAAATAAGTGGATGGCCTCCTTTGAGGTTCGATATAAATTCCAGAGAGCCCTCGATGTCAAACTGCAAAAGGTGGCAGACGAGCCCACTTCGCAGGAGAACGTCCCACCCCTTCGAACAGGCTGCTGCACCAAATTACAACCAACAAATAAGGGCGACACGCTCGTTAGTGCTATTGCTGTGTGGCGGAGACATCAAAGGTAGATCAAAGGTTCATTTTTATTGGTCACGACTGTATATAAAACTTAACATTACCTTTATATTTGTCTTTCATTTACGGCATCCATAACTACATCTCTCTCTCTCTCTCTCTCTCTCTCTCTCTCTCTCTCTCTCTCTCTCTCTCTCTCTCTCTCTCTCTGTCTCTCTCTCTCTCTCCGACACACCTTTGTGATCAATCATTGTTTAGAGTGCAAGCCAACTTGCAAGCTGTTGCTTTATAGGAGAGAGAGAGAGAGAGAGAGAGAGAGAGAGAGAGAGAGAGAGAGAGAGAGAGAGAGAGATCGAGATCAAATGATAGGGCAGAAGGGTAAAGAAAAGATAAAGAGAAATGGAGGAAGGCACAACAGAATGAAAGAAAGGAAAATATAAGTAAAAACAGACGATACAAATAAAAAGGAGAGATGGAAACAGAGGATAAATGATACTAAATAAAGGAAACGTGGAAACAGAATATATAAGGAAGGAAACAAACGTAATGCCTAGAAACCTAAACATGGGAAGGAAGGGTAAGAAGGAGAGAATGGAAGAAATTGGGGATGAGGGAGAGAATAGAATAACAAAAAGGAGGGACGAGGAGGGAAGAGAAACAATTGATGAAAAGGGGTAACGAAAAGGTGAGCAGGAATTATATACAGCATAGAGAGGACAAGTGTAGGAGGCTGAAAGGGTTAAGGAGAAGTTTTTAGTTTGCTCCCTGGACCTCCATCAAGCTTAAACAGAATATATAAAATACTCCCAAGACCCCCCTTCGAGATAAATGTTTAAATTTTTCGGTAGAAAATTGTCCTGGCCAAAGGGGAAACCGGTTCTCCTAAATTACAGGCTCGCAATCGCTCGCCAGGAAACAAAATTACACTAAAATGGCACAAAAGAACTTATAGAGGAGAATACCAGGGTAGAGGGGTAAGAGGGGGAGGTAGGAGGAACGGTGGGTAAGGAGAGAGTAAAGGAGGGAGAGTGGAGAGAGAAGGTGGGAGAGCAGAGAGAGAAGAAGGGATAGTGGAGAGAGGAGGAGGAAGGGGAGTAAAGGAGGAAGAGTGGAGAGAGAAGGAGGAAGGAGAGGAAAATAGGGAGGGAAAGAGGGATGAATAGATGAGATAGGCGACAAAAATAGGGAAGGAAGGGAAGGAAATAGGGAGAAAAGGGGAGGAGGTATGGAGTCGGTGAGGGAGGGAGGGAGGGAGGTAAATAGGGAGGAAGAAGGGAGGAACTATCTATCATGAAGGTGGTAAGTTCATTAATAGTGTGTGTATGTGCGTGTGTACGTGTTCGTGTGCGTGTGTGTGCGTTTAGGAATCAACTAATGGATCACCAGCTGCAAACTAAGATATATGACTCTCCCCCACCCCCTCTGTCCCGCTGTCTCCCATTTTCTATCGCCCTTCCTATCTCTCTCCCTCTTCCCCTTCTTGTTACCGTTTTCTTTGCATCTCCTGCTTTCCTTGTATGGTTGACTATTGTTATGCTATATTTCATAGGTTCTATTCTCGCTTATTTATACACTCACTCTCACTCTCTCTCCTTCACTCTCACTCTCACACTCATACTCACTTTATCTGTATATACTGTATATATATATATATATATATATATATATATATAGAGAGAGAGAGAGAGAGAGAGAGAGAGAGAGAGAATGTGAGGGGGTTGAGGATATATGTTAGAGAATGGGAGAGTGAACGGGTTCCAAACTCTACTTAAGGAGAGTAGAAAACACTGTATAAGACCTGATATTTGAAGTTAGGGTGGGGAAAGGTGAAATAAAGGGAGAGAGAGAGAGAGAGAGAGAGAGAGAGAGAGAGAGAGAGAGAAAGAGAGAGAGAGAGAGAGAGAGAGAGAGAGAGATTTACATAATATACAACTGATATCAGTGAAGGACAATAAGATATAGCTCATGGGGAAAATATATTTGAATTCTAATTTCAGTAAGGATAGATGCAACGTTAGACAATAAAGTAGACATCGAACACGAGAACTAGATAGACAAATACACAGAAACAAACACTTAGCTTTACATTCACCATTATCAGGAAGCGAGATATACAGTACATCAGGAAAACACGTGAGATACGTGAACAAACGACCAATAAAATCTGATCAAAACAAAACAAAAAATAAACAGTACACTCTAGCGGATTCATAGAGAGATGGAATGATAAATACGCAAAGAGATACATAAGTGCCTGATTAATAACATGAACAAGACCTCAAGTAAAAGAGATATGGAGAGAAAGGGGCTTGTTATCCCCTTCAAGATCTATTACACGTCTGTTCTGTTTTCCGGCTTTTATTAGACGATAATATTCAGATTAGGAAGGTTATATGGAAGTCAGAGGATTAAATGAGATAGTCTTGACCCACATAATTCCCACAGATCCTTCGTAAGCTATCTAAAATCGTCTAATAATAGCCAGAATAAACTGTCAAAAAGGAGTCATAATCCACAGAGGGTTAACCTGGATATAGGATTAGATCCAGTAGTAGTTGTCCCAAATTAGAGTCACCTATTGTATTGGGATAATGCCATGGAAGTCGTGGCAGCTCACCCCTACCAAACCTCTCCCTTGGGACAGATCAGTGGTACCATTTATTTCTACTTACCTACCTACCTACCTAACACACAATCTCACACTCACTCTCTCTCTCTCTCTCTCTCTCTCTCTCTCTCTCTCTCTCTCTCTCTCTCTCTCTCTCACACACACCCATTCACACACCCATACAAACACTCACTCTCTCTCTCTCTCTCTCTCTACCTACCTACCTACCAGCCATTAATAACAAAAAAATGACAGATATCCCATTCGTAAACATAAATGCGAGACTTCCCCATATACCATTATACTATACCACGGGGGGTAGAGAGAGAGAGAGAGAGAGAGAGAGAGAGAGAGAGAGAGAGAGAGAGAGAGAGAGAGAGAGAGAGAGAGAGAGAGAGTGTTGGATGGAGAGTAGGATACAAGTGGGGGAAAGAGAAAATTAGAAAAGAAAGAAAGAGTTGACCAGAATAAAATGAAAATCGAAAATTAGGCCAATAAAAAGGGAAAGAAAGGGAAAAAAAAAGAGGCAGAGAGGAGAACAAAAGCTAGAGAGGCATAAGAAGGACATATGGATTGGAGGGAGCGTGAGGAAAAGGGACAGCATGGAGAGATAAAGGGTGGAAGGAAAACAGAGAGGATAGAAGGAGGAAGGACAAACAGAGAGGAGAAAGGGAGGACAGACAAGAGAGGAAGAACAGGCAAGAAAAGGAGCAAAGGAAGTATAAATGGATAAATGGGGAAATATATAGAGAGGGAGAGGACGGAGGAAGGAAGAACGAAAGAAAGGTGTGGAAAGGATATACAGCAAGAGAGATGGGGAGGGAGAGAATGAGGAAAGGAAGATGGAGGGAAGACAACACATTGAGGGAGAGGAAAAGAGGGAGGGAGGGAGGAAGCGAGGGAGGGAGGAAGAGAGGGAGGTAGTGAGGAAGCGAGGGAGGCAGAGCAGTAAATGGGGGGAGGGGGAGGAGGAGGTGTGGTAGGGAGGAGCGAGATGATATATGGAGATAGAGGTAAGAACATATAGGCATCGTTTGTATGGTAAAAAATATAGAATATTATTATGTGAGTTTGTTTTGGAATATGAGATGGTGTGAGCATGTCGTTGTTTGTGATATAGTGACTACAGAAAGGGGGGGGGGGAGGGAGGAGGAAGTAAAACACAGGGAAACGGATAGAGAACAATGAACTTAGACACAATAGAAACCGAAAAAAAGGTATATATATATATATATATATCGATATATATATATATACAGGTACTGTATATTTTGGAATTATCTAGGAATTATAGGTAATTAAAAATCCGTCCTTACAGCAATGATAATAAAGGAGGAAATAGTATATATAAACCAGTATTAAAGCTGTAACCCAACAACAATACCCCGATCAACAAGAACAACAAGAAGAGTGTGATCCGCGCCGCTATCACCACTGGGCCACTCTCACTAAGTATTAATTCACTAATGCTATGATCGGTACACACTAATCACATCCTGACACCATTTTAACACCCCGCACACAATTTTATATCTGGCCTCGAAATAGAGAGACAAGAGGAGGGGTGGGTGTGGTAGTTTTGATTCGGAGGGGTTGGAGGAGTATAAAGGAAAATAAGCAACAACAGAGCTACTGATCCTTATGAGGCTGCGTATAACTGAAACTACGTACCAAACCTGTGTGAAAAAAAATACCTCACAAGCATGTAGGAATTAAAGGCAAATCAAATTAGATATGTTAGCAATAATAGTACAACCAATGGAATGCTTACCTACATATGGATAGAACAAGATTAATAAAGAATAGTGGATTCAAATAAGTATTGATTATGCATGAACGTCAAATAAGTATTGATTATGCATGAACGTCAAATAAGTATTGATTATGCATGAACGTCAAATTTTCTATTGACTTGGATAATGCGAATTGATAGAAGTGGAAGACAATGTAATTATAACAGATCGATCAATAGTTGAATTCAATACATATACATAGCTGTGAAAAGATAATTATATTTTGTTAAATACCATAAGTTTTTGACCCATGGAAAGTAGATATCTACAGTTATAGATAAATTGGTAGGCCTGCAGATACATATTCATTCATATATATATATATATATATATATATATATATATATATACAGAGCGAGAGAGATGTACTACACTTTCTCTCGCATTTCATTCCCTCTCCCTCAGGCTGTTCTTGCTCAACCTCTCTCACTCTCACGCGCTCTCTCTCTCTCTCTCTCTCTCTCTACCCCTAGCGGCAGTAAAGTGAGACGCTCCGGTGAGAGTGAAAGGCAGAGCGATAAAGGGAAAGGTGAGGAACGAGGGAGGGAGGAAATAGGGGGGAAAAGTGTGAGAGAGAGAGAGAGAGAGAGATCTGGCATGAATAGGTTTCTAGTGAATAATAGATAATGTTAGATACATTAACAGATATGTGTGTGTGTGTGTGTGTGTATGTTTTATCTCACAATTACACGTGAGTTAGATGAATATACACTGAAGCCACGGTCAGGAATCGAACCACGGTCAAACATGATAACGTACCATTAGTATACCGCTACTGCCACGGCCACGGCGTGTGAGTTGGTGGAAGCGCACTTACTGTTATTGTAGATATTTATAATTATTCTACCACGTATACGCACTCCCCACCTCATTCTTATCAAAAGATTCGACAATATGATACCAAACAAATATTTCACAATTGTTCATTCAAATTTCAATAAAAGAAAATAGAACACATTTGAAAAGTTATATTACTCACACGAAGTAATATCTTAATTTTTCAGTTGAGTGGTAAACCTAACTTGGGGAATAAACTACCAATTAACGTCATCGAGTGCTGTACTGGCCGTACTTAAAACAATCAATTAGATTTGTCACCAAATATACTGTGTTGGCAAACGAATAACCTTGCTTCAAAAAGTGGTAACCTTTCTTTCTTTCTCTTAATGCTGTATGGAGGAGCTATAATCGGCCTCTTAACCCTTTCTGTTTCAGCGACGTCTGTTATATTTTATTCTAGCTATATTTAGACGATTTAATGCAGCTTATGAAGGATCTGTGGTAGTTATAGGGGTTGACTGAGATAGTTTGAAGCCCTATAATTGCTAGAGATCCTTCGTAAACTGAATAAGATCGATTAGTAATAGCCAGCATACAAAAAAGACATGCTGGTACAGAAAGGGTTAAGGATCAATAGGTCTATTGTTGCTTGTTTTATCTCGTACTATGTCTCGACTCACCTCTTTCTTTTCTAACATTCCTCTATCTCTCTCTCTCTCTCTCCTCTCCTTCTACCTTCCTCTCTCTCCCATCTCTTCACCCTTCCCTCTCTCCTTCCTATCACTCCCCCTCCCTTACCCCTATCTCTCATCTCTCCTTCCACCTTCCTCTCACTCTTTCCTACCACTTCCCTCCCTCACCTCTCTCTCTCTCTCTCTCTTCACCACTCCCTCTCTCTTTCCTACCACTCCCTCTCTCTTTCCTACCATTCCCCTCCCTCACCTCTCTCTCTCTCTCTCTCTCTCTCCCCACTCCTCCTCACAACCAAAACACTTCAACTCCCTGCCCGCCTCCCTCACTCCCTAATCCGTTAAGCGCAGAAAAAGGACAGAAATATGAAGTGGATTAGAAGATTCGCAGGCCCTAATCCATCCAATGCGGCCCTCTGCGAAAGGTCCAGGGAGGGGCGAATGGTGGAAAATAAAAGGAATGGGACGAAAAATGGTATACTAATGAAATGATAGGGCTTGTAAACCGAGAAAATACTGATTTAAGGAAAGAATAACTAATTGGTACTGTTTGGAAATAAAGAATAATAGAATAAATTGAGGGAAATGGTGAAAACAGTAGTAGGGGAATAATGGAATGAATGGAATATGGAGAATAATATAGATTAATAATGATGTAGATGATCAAAATTAAATAAAGAACAATAATAGGGGAATAAATTGAGCAAGCTTTGAATAAGAAAATATATTATGAATAAACAAGGAACCGCTGACAATTGAAAGCTGCTAAAAATTAAAGGGAATCGTGGGCAAATGGCAATAAAACATGAACACTAAAGATACATTGGACAAATATAAAGTGTATTGGAAAATTTGCAAGTCCTAATCTGTCTTGCAAGATTACATAAAAGTGTGGAGATGTTTTAAAAGTAAATTAATCACACATATACTGTATAAAACTCAAACGACAAAATACAAATACAGCATGTAATATATATCGAAAATAACGGGAAACAAATCTGGAATTAGTGAGGTCAAGTGGTAAAAGAGTGGAAGTCGTGCTGCAGGGAAGAAAAATAATAAACTAATACTATAATGTCAAGAAAATATGCTATACATGTAAACAAGTGAGAGGAAATATTTATCCTGGTATAAATAAACACACATATATATATATATATATATATATATATATATATATATATATATATATATATATATATATATATATATATATATATATATATACATATGTATATAGATATACTGTATATATACTGTATATATACTTTATATAAATATATATATATAATATATAAGGTAAAGGGTAGACGAAACAATTTGAGTATGTCAGTGAGTGATACAATGGGTCCTTCTAATGCTCGCATAAACATAAAAGTTGCATAATAATAAGTCTCACCTCCCTGCCTCATTCACACCTCTCTCTCTCTCTCTCTCTCTCTCTCTCTCTTTCTTTCTGCACTACCCTCCTCAATTCCGGAAGCAAGTTTTTTCCATTTCTTAAGAGACTATGGCCATTGTGTCTCATTGATTTTCTCCTTATACAATACAAAGAGAGAGGGAGAGTGTGTGTGAGAGAGGGCTGCACCATGATTATAAACTTTACGGTTATCACATCTTCGATCCCCTGTACTGACGATCTTTTACTGTAATCAACATGTGTTTGTGTGAGTGTTATTTTAAAATATATTTGTTATACCTATATCTACCAGATTGGCATCTCTCATCAACATTCCAGAAAAGACTAAAAGAGTTCACTAGCAAGACATGTTTTCCATCAATAAGAAAGAAAATGGACCCGCCCACCCCTCCCCCGTCCAGCCTGACCTTCCCTACCCGAGTCACCAAACTCCGACGACAAGGGCACAACGGCCCTATTACCAAACCAGGTAAAGGAGACCTTCTTACCCTCACCTCCAAGACTAGCAGGAGGAGCAGGAAAATTAAGGTAGGATGAATACGCAAACTGTTTGACAGCTCTCACAGTGTGAACGAGGGAAAGGGATATGAATACTAATCCCCTCGGCCTGTGATACCAGCCGAGTTGGCTGAATAATTGGATAGATGGATACAAAAACAGACACATAAATAGTTTGATATAATTGTTTGTATATATATTTATATGCTGTATATATATATATATATATATATATATATATATAGACAGAGAGAGAGAGAGAGAGAGAGATAGGGAAGGATTATGGATTGAAGGGGTGTATGAGAGGGTGAGATATGGAGTGGTAAGATGAGTGTATGGTGTGAGGTAGGTAGGTCTCTCTCTCTCTCTCTCTCTCTCTCTCTCTCTCTCTCTCTCTCTCTCAGCCAACTGCAGTGTATGCGTGTCCTCTATAAGAAATAAAGAAATACATAAAACAAAAACACAAAAACACACACATATATATATATATATATATATATAAAATCTGCAACGTAGTAATTGTATGTTAGTGGTATGTTGCGTGAATACAGAGAGTGGGGGACAGCCTTACAGTATTTCACCGTTTGTTATTTGGTCTCTACCATATTATGTCTACCAGGCATTGAATCCATATTATGTCTACCAGGCATTGAATCCATATTATGTCTACCAGGCATTGAATCCATATTATGTCTACCAGGCATTGAATCCACAGGATATTTGCCTTGAGGTATGAAAACGAAAGGTATATCCATGTATATATGTATGTCTGTATGCATGCACATTAGTACGCATTTAGCTAAGTGATAAGGTGCTGCATGTGTATTTGTTTGCTAAGTATAACATTTGTATAACAGTATAGCAGTACAGTACATGATGTGCATGTGCAAATATGTGTATGTCAAAGAATTTCTGCGTCAATTTAATGTGTGAAAGTTTATGTCCCTGTATGTTAATGTGTGACTGTATCTGTATTGTTGTGTGTATATTGCCGTGTGTATTATACCATGTGTACGGTAAATTATAATAGATGCTGATTAGTTAAGTTAAAAGTGTGTGCGTTTACATTGAAGGTGCTTTTTAATATGTGTGTGTGTGTGTGTGTGTGTGTGTGTGTGTATGTGTGTGTGTGTGTGTGTGTGTGTGTGTGTGTGTGTGTGCGCGCGCGCAAGTGTAAGTGATTGGTTAATATTAATTTGCAGCCCTAAAGATGAAAATCTACACAAGTTTGCTTAACCTAGGCACAGTACATTGCTTATTATAACTTAACTACGAGGTCACATGCGACCTTTGATGATCTAGATGGTGTCTGAGTTTCGACCATAGTACTGTATAACGCAGATGCACTGGTGGAACGACGTATAGGCTACCAAAAAAAAAATATATATAGTTTGCAGCTTGGCTAGCAACGGACCACGCTACAATCCTTTTCCATAGGGATTAACGAAAACACTGGTTAAGATTCTAGGGGACTCGAACCCTTGACGCCGAACCTGAATATGTAGTGCGTGGTGCCTCAGACCACTCCGACCCGTATGTATGTCGATATGTAGATATGTAAGTGTGCATACGTGCTTGTCAATGTGTACGTTTTGTATTTGTTTGCTAGAACATATCAGTGTGCTTTATTGTGCGCGTACGAGCTGGTGTTTGTTAAGGGGGCCCACCTCGTTTTTTTTTCTCTTTCCCTCCCATTCTCTTTGGCTGGTATCCATTTGGCCCCATTCAGCCTACTGTTTTAAGACGTTTACCACCATCCAGGTGTCAATATTTTCCTGGCGAGCGGTAACGAGCCAGCATATACAGTATATATATATTTGTTTTGACAGCAAGCTAAATTTGTACATTTTTCGATAGAAAAATTTCTCCGGCGAAGCCGGATTTCTCCATACAATGCTGGCTCGCTATCGCTCGCCAGGAAGAAATCGACACCTGAATGGGGATAAACGTCTTAAAATAGTTGACTGAATGAAGCCGAATGGATACAAGCCAGGGAAAGAGAGAAAAGAAGAGAAAGATAAAAAAAAAACGGTGACCCCCCTTAAATATTCCGCATGAGTATTGTCGTCCGTTTGTCAGTGTGTAATACACAACACACGTAACACCAGCTTATCCTTCAGGTGCGACCTTTAGGTTAAACAAACTACATTATAAATACATTTGTGTTTTTGCTTAGTACCACCAGCTTCTGAATGAAAGTTATATCAACATTCAATCACCTTAATTAACAACTTTTAACATTCTTGTTGATCTCACTGTACAAGGAGCTCAGTAATATAGAGTCATACAAAATATTGCTAATGGGAATTGCCGGAATAAGCACTCGTGTGACTGAGGCTTATACCTTAGGGTGTCGGAATATGACTCTATTGCCATTAGTTGTGTGTTACCTTCATGCGTGAGGGTAGGTATAGAGTGTGTGTATGTGATATACTCCATATATACAATATACAGTATATATACTGTATAATATATATATATATATATACTATGTATGTGTGAGTGTGTATAAGTGTGTGTGCTAGAAGCAGTGTGTATTGTGTTCACGTGCTGATGCATGTTAATTTACAATACACAAAATAATCGGTATATTTCCAGTCGGCAGCCAATGCGGCTGAAAATACATAGTTCCTTATCCTAAACTTAACCTAGACCTTATCTTAAGTGATCAACAAACTATTCTTGGCTGCTAACAATGTCACCTAAAGAACCCCGAGGGAATAAGACGTGGGCAGATGGCATTGTGGTCCCCAGAGACTGGTCCGTCCAGACCTAGCCTTCACGGGGAAATATTGAGAGAAACCTCCCCTGACACGTGTGTGTGTGTGTGTGTGTGTGTGTGTGTGTGTGTGTGTGTGTGTGTGTGTGTGTGTTATATGTACGTGCATGTGTGTGCATGTACAATACATGTGAATATACGCACCCCAGGGTCCAGGGTGGTGTCCGTAACAGTCCATTAGGAAGAGGAAGAGAGAGAGAGAGAGAGAGAGAGTCACCTGGTTGACACTCTTCCCCCAGTGAGGATCACAAGGGCGATTGACACTCTCTCTAGGCACTTCACACACACACACACACACACACTCAAACACACATAGACACATACACACATAAACACACAGAGACACACACACACATAAACAGACACACACAAACAGATACACACAAACATACACACACACACAAACCTACCTACATAAATACACACGCACAAACACTCACATACATAAACACACATACACACATCAACACACGCACACTACACATATACATACTCGAACACACACAAGCACATATATAAACAAACACATACATACATACGAGAGCGAGGTGGAGGGACAGAGACGGAGTGTAGACCGAATGAGAGGTGGAAGGATGGAGTGAGGAAGTACATGAACAAAGGCGGTGCTGGTTGGGGGGAGGGGCGTCGACTGACTGGGGACAGAGGTGCATGGGGGCGGTTCGTTCGTGGCCAACCCTTCGGGGATCACGGCGTCAGGCAATAGATAGATAGATAGACACATACATTCATACTCTCCCTCTCTCTCTCTCTCTTTTTTTCTTTCTTTCTCTCTCTTTGACAAACACGAGCACACACCACACACACACGACTATGCCCCTCGGCAAAGGTGAAGATATAAATAGCACTCTTTTATTACTTTCATCATCACTACTCTCTCTCTCTCTCTCTCTCTCTCTCTCTCTCCTTTGTACTCCTTTGTACTCCTTTGTACTCTCTCTCTCTCTCTCTCTCTCTCTCTCTCTCTCTCTCTACATCAAACTTAACACCCTCCTGAATGAGATAGTAAGGGGAACTGTCTGGCTGTCTGTCTCTTAATCGTTAACTCTCACAATCTATATATATCCTTCGTCTATCTAGCCCGCCCCCCCCCCCCCCCTTCTCTCTCTCTCTCTCTCTCTCTCTCTCTCTCTCTCTCTCTCTCTCTCTCTCTCTCTCTCTCTCTCTCTCTCTCTCTCTCTCTCTCTCTCTCTCTCTCTCTCTCTCTCTCTCCCTGGCTCCCAAAACAATAAATACGAATACCACATGAATAGAGAAAACAGGTAAAGAGCGTATCACAGATAAAGGATCTAGGAGTGCTTAGAAGCGAAGATCTAAAATCTACAAGCCAATGCACTGCAGCAGCTAACAAAGCAAACAGAGCACTAGGATTCATTAGAAGACAGAGCGTTGTAAAGTGTGAGGACTATTTCCTTATTTCTATACTTAAATTGCCTCTTTAAGAAAGGCAGAGAGAGAGAGAGTATGAGAGTGAGAGAGAGAGTGAGAGTGAGAGAGAGAGAGTGAGAGTGAGAGTGAGAGAGAGTGAGAGTGAGAGAGCGAGCGAGAGAGAGAGAGCGAGACCGAGAACCAACTTCCGGCCCTCATGAATGTGATAGCAAGGGAGGCTGTCTGTCGAGCGGCGGGCGATAGTTAGGCTTGCTGTCACCTGTCTCACTGCCCGGCTGTCTGTCTGTTTGTCTGCCTGTCTACCACTATTTCGGTTCGTTGTTCATATTTTGTGAGGGGAATTTGTTTGAACTTATTAAATCTACCTGTCTGTCTGTCTGTCTGTCCACCTTTCAATGTGTATCTCCTTTATATGTTTAGTTGTTTATCTCTTCATCTATCTGTCTGTCTGTCTGTTGTCCCACCTTTCACTTTCTATCTGCTTTATCTGTTTAGTTGTTTATCTCTTCATCTACCTGTCTGTCTGTCTGTCTCTCCACCTTTCTATTTATCTCTCCTCTATCTGTCTTTGTATGTAAGTGTGTGTATATGATTTATCTGCCATGCTGTATATTTCTGTCTATACATACGTCCGTCTATCCGTCTATGTGTGTCTGTTTGTCTGTCTGGCGTGATTTTTATACGAAGTCCGAGAAGAAATGAACAGATAGGATAGAAAGAGAACTCACAAAGACTATATTAGAAGGATACATAGAAATACAAAGCAAAATATACTATGAGTACCCTAAGAAAATATTATGAACGGTAATACGAAAATAAACAACAGCCTACAAAATTAACATTGGGAAAGTACAAATGAAGATATACATACAAAATACTTATACACAAATATAAAACAAATGAAGAAAGAAATGAAAAAAGTGAAAACTGTTGAAGAACGGATAAGTAAAAATGAATATATAAAAAAATATATAAATAATAAAAGACGATACACAATAAAACCAAGAAATCAAGCAATACAAAAAGACAATGGGAAACACATATCAGCAGGAAAAGTACATGGACAACAACAATAACAAGAAATGGATAAAAAACAGAAAAGGAAGCAAAGAGTGGGAGGGAAAGAGGGGGTGTAAACTCGCCTCATCATTGGACAATTTGGAGCGAGGGAGAGCCAATCAGCGAGCAGAGACGAGTTGGGCATCACTGATCACTCCCTCTCACTCCTTCAATATATAAATATATATATATATATATATATATATATACCGGTATATATACAGTATAGTTGCATACTAGCGTCCGAAGTGTACTATTATAAATACACAAACGATACAATAAAACAAAATAATGCAAAGACAATAGTAGGGACAACAAGGAAATTAAGGTATTATTTAAAAACAAAAATGGTGTGTCTCTGTAGGAATTACGCTAAGAGCTACACTGTACACGTATATAGACGAACATGTGAGGAGATTATTCTAAAGACAGATTAAAGCAAATGCGTAAAATTGTCTGGAACGAAGACAAATAATGCATCACCCTACGTATGAAATAAGTATATGTGCACAAATTAACCACAACAAAAACATTGCCTAACACATACACGTTACACATTACAAGAAATGTAGGTGTATGTAGAATTGACATAATTTAAGTTGATATTTATTTGTTATATATGCAGAAAATAACGAACACAATAACTAGTATGTGCAAATACTATTGGATAATCTTGATATCTACACATATATCGTCACAATAACAACATTATACATAACATTAATCTGCAGTAATAATACTAATATGTAATGACAATATATCAGGTATATCAGATAATTAAAATAAAACGTATAGCCTGGAGGAAAATGTAATCTCTCATCAGATGATTTCTAGATACTTAATAGAGAAATGCAAAACTGTGTGTCTGCATTATATTATTGACATGTTTCCATAATTAGTAACATATTCTGTTTGAAAAATATATAAGATGAGAAATAAGCAATTTACCGGCGGCTAGGAAAAAACAGACTATATATTGTATTTATATAATACAAGATGGAAACAGAACGTAACTAGAGGGCACATAGTAGAGATGCTAA
>CM064570.1:658621-671121 GCA_032716605.1 Paralithodes platypus
CACTCACTCACTCTCACTCTCTCTCTCTCTCTCAACAGAACAGTGTAATAAAGGTCTCAATAGCTCCCCCTCTGCAGAAAGACCCACTGTTATATAAGCCGACCAAAACCTTTACCCGTGTTTGCAATTCAAGAAGTGCATTTGGCAGATTGACTACATGTGTTTATTGCAGAGGATACAAACACTACATGTATTTATTGCAGAGGCTACAAGTACTATATCGACACGTGTTAAATTGTTTTTTATACAGGTAAGAAAGGGATTTATTTACTACATTTATTTATTGCAGAGGATCTATCTATCTATCTATATACTCAGGCCCACTCCCCACTTCCCCCCCCCCCCTCTTTTTTGTTTACAAGCACTATATCGACACGTGCCAAATTGTTTATATACAGGTAAGAAAGTTATTTATTTCCTACATGTATTTATTGTAGAAGAAACGAGCAATATAACGACACGTGTTAAATTGTTTATATACAGGTAAGAAAGTTATTTATTTCCTACATGTATTTATTGTAGAGGAAACGAGCAATATATCGACACGTGTTAAATTGTTTCTATGCAGGTAAAGACGTGATAAATATTTAACCCTTTCAGCATGATAACGTACATTGTGTCTTGTTCTCCTTACCATTAGACAATTTTCTTTTCATCACAATCTACCTCTAGACCCTAGATCAAGTTTACCCCTTCAATAGATAAAGGTTCTTCCCCAGATTGATAAAATTGTCTATTGATAATAAAATGTAAAACAGGTTTTCGCCGTATTTAATGGGTTCGTTTATAAAAAGCAAATACGAACAATATTTTAAAGACTGGAAACTGATGTATATAATGTATTGATATTGAAGTTGATACTAGTATTACTTTATCATTTAAAAAAATGAGGGAATATAGTTTATAGCATTACATGCATGCAACATTTTAAGAGTGGCTGACTTATATTATAAAAGCATAGGTACGACCAAAATTTTGAATTCTGTCCTTTTGATTGGATTTATTTTTATAGGAATAGAGAGAAGCAATAGTTTCACATATATCAAATTGATTGAACATGCTGCTAGTAAAAGTGGATGAAAGTAAAAATCATTGCCTCTGTTTGATATTTGTTTCAGGTTAATGATAACATATACCCCAAATACATTGTTGATTGAAGTTGCACAGTCACAGCCAAAAGCCTCTTCTAAAGACATCAAAGCTCCAATACTAATTTCCTTACTGATTGGAACAAGAAATCTCTGTTACACAATTTTGGTCAAATTTGTCAGTTAAGAAGAATGTGTGCACCTTTAGTTATCTTATTAATTGTAGCAAGGAATAACTAATTTTAACATTCTCTATGGAAGCTTAAATATAATAAACCTTCTTTGAGTGTGCTAAGATGTGTTTTCTCGCTGACTAAATGGATATATAATCATGTTTACAGTAAATGTTTTAGACATTTAAATGCTTGAATATAATTGCAAGGAAGTTATGTTTCCCCAGAGATATCAAATATAGACAAGGCTAAGGAGGTGGATAAATAAGATTGGCCGTGACTGAACATGTGGAATAATCGGCCATATTCCTAAAAATGAATAAGTGAAACGTAGAATTATAAATCGGTCTAAAAAAATAGGTTGATATTAAAATATTTTATATATATATATATATATATATATATATATATATACTATGATATACACTATACAGTATACTTCATTACATTTAGTTCACTATGAAATAGTAAAAAAAAAAAAAATTTAATGTTTAACGCATTTTATGGCATGACGATATATTTTTCACTCAGCTTAGAAAAGATCTCTATGAATCACGAGGTTTAGGCTCTCATAGAGCTCCTGTAATACAAGATTGAGAGGCCATCTTTCTTATTTGGACGCCATGTTGGTGTCGTAATAATCACAGAACGATTTTTTTTTTTTTTTTTTTTTAATTTACATTCAAAGACAAATATTTATCCTGTAAAAGTATTTCCGAATGTTTATGCTTGGTGAAGAAGAGGTATATTTGATTGTAAAGAGAGGCAAATAACACCAGTGGCACCAACATGGCGAAGCTTGGCTGATCAACAGTATGTTACAATAGGGTCTCTAGGTTCTCCTAATAGACCATGTAATCCTAACAGGATCTTCCTAAGTTTAATTAATTAATATAACCGCGTGGAGGTACCATAATTAAAAATAAAGTGTAACCAAACTGAAGGGGTTAAGCATAAGTAAGTATAAGTATGTCACTTTTAGCTATGGAGAAAAAAAAAACGTTGCCACCCGACATAGTTTCCGATACCAGAGTAACAAGAAACATGCTGACCATCGATAATTGCCAATAAAAGCTCTCGTGTGATACCCTTTAACCCTATCAGGTGAAGGGCGAGCCTTTTAACGTACCCTCCCTATTTCACTCCAACAGCTTGCAGATTTAAAGACTTTTCTCCTCATTAGTTTGGCGGTTATATATTTTGTTTACTCCATTAAGGTGTGGATATTCTTCTGGGCGAGCGATAGCGAAGCTGTAACTTTGGAGAAAACTGCCTTTGTCCAGGACATTTTTCTACCGAAACACTTACCTTGAAGATGGTCTGGGGCGTTTTTATTTTATATTCTTGTTTTTGCGGATCAAGGAAACCCTTAGTAATAATTAAACTGAATATCATAATAAACCCCTAGACGTTGCACCAGATAGTGTTGAGAGTGTCAGTGCTTGTACAGTATATGGTGGCAGAGGTCACCATATGAAACACCAATATATTACTGTAACTAGATTGTCATAACCAATTGTCCTAAGTGGCATTACCAATACATGCATTAACCCTCTCACGTCCTTGACGCAATTTTGAGCCTATTAGGGATACTTTAAAACCTTTGTTACCATCAGGGGTATTTAGAAACCTTTAGTTTAGTTACTTCAACCTCTGCAGTTGTCTTTGAGTTAGCTGTGGGCAAAAAACTAATTTTGGAGAGGTAATTATAAGAGTGAGAGAACTCTATTTAGTTTTGCTAATCTGGCAACCTCTGCGTCATATGGTCGGGAGAGGGTTAATAATATGACTAACATCTCACTGCTTGATAAATGGTTAACATGAGTCTATATATTACTATTTAGAATAATTATAATTAATATAATGCAATGCCACACTACCTAGGAATAGCCAAGTGTATTTAGATAATATGTTTGTCCCAACTCCAACACGGAATACCAGAACAATTACTCGTTTCTTGCTCACACCTTCAGTCACACGCACACACACAGCGACACAGAGAGAGAGAGACACACACAAACACACACACATCTCACACACAAACACCTCTTTTTCTCTTTCCCGCTCTCTGTCTCTCTCTCTCTCTCTCTCTTTCTTTGTTGCTCACTCTCTCTTTCTCTCCTCAGACTATCTCACTCTCCCATCCAACCCCCTCTCTCTCTCCCTCCCATCCATCCCCCTCTCTCCACCCCCCCCCCCCCCCCCTCTCTCTCGCTCGGCCCCATACTTCAAAACGCCGATAAACGTCCCCCGTGTTTCTTATTATAAAGGACAAGAAGGCTCGGGCCAGATGGATGCCCCCTATTTGTCAACTGGGGGATTAGTGGGGGGCAGGAAAAGAAGGTTGGGGGGAGAGAGAGAGAGAGAGAGAGAGAGAGAGAGAGAGAGAGAGAGAGAGAGAGAGAGAGAGAGAGAGAGAGAGAGAGAGAGAGAGAGAGGAGAGAGAGAGAGAGAGAGAGAGAGAGAGAGAGAGAGAGCAAGTGTGTGTATGTTACTATGCTTCTGTATATTATCACAACAGGCCTCTCCCCCTAATCAATGTGGGTGGTGAAAGTGCATAGTCCTGTTACTCCCCCACATAGGCTAGCTGCTCTAATGAACCATGCTACCCCCCCCCCCTTACTGCTGGACCTGTGGGAGAGAGAGAGAGAGAGAGAAGGTGGGGAGAGAAGGGATGACGGAGGGACGGGAGAAACGATGGGAGGGAAGGAGAAAGGAGCGAAGGGTAGAAAGAAAGGATAAGAGAAGGAAAATAAAGTATACGAAATATGACATAAACACATTAGGGATATTAAAACTGAAGTAGCTAGAGAGAAGGAAATAGTAACCCCTTCAGTATCCAATGAATCGATTTACATTGAATTCTGGCTAACATTAGACAATTTCATACAGCTTACGAAGAACTACAAGTAATCTAAGGGGTAAAAACAGTAATAATTAAAGCTTTGACTACCACAGATCCTTCCTAAACTTAATAAAATCGTCTAAGAGGGTGTAATGGTTTAGGTGCTTAGGTTCTGGGTGTGGTGTCCCGAGTTCGAATCCCGGGAGGACCAGATGCTTTCATTAGTTTATTCAAGTACATTGTGGTTTGTAATTAATGATTAATGTTAAGAACGGGGTGTTACTTATTAACCAGAATATAATCAATTACTACGTCCCGATACACAAAAGGGGTTAATAACGCAGGAGAAGAAAAATGTATAAGAGAATAACGGAGAAGACCCAGTGAACTAAAAATGGTCAGGCAGTTAGGAATGAAAAGATTAAAGACATGAAATTGGAAAGGGGGAGATAGGGAGAAGAGTAAGAGGGGAGTAAGGGAAGGAGAGAGAGAGAGAGAGAGAGAGAGAGAGAGAGAGAGAGAGAGAGAGAGAGAGAGAGAGAGAGAGAGAGAGAGAGAGAGAGAGAGAGAGAGAGAGAGAGAGAGAGAGAGGGGGGGGGGGGTAATAAAAACCGGTATATTTCGAGCCGGTGGCCAATGAGGCTGAAAATACACAATTCCTTAACCTAGCTTCTACTAAGTAGTCAACAAATTGACTTGGCTGCCACAAAAAACGCCTACATACCCCAGAAGGGGTATGATGTGGGTAGAAATCCAGGTGGGACCCAGAGGGGGCGCATCCATGCCTAACCTCCAAAGCCATTAAAGTTTATGGCAAAAACCTCACCTGCAGGTAGCTGGGATCGAACCCGCGCTACTAGAGCCAGTCGACGAGAGTATAATGACGGCCACTGTGGCCGTACGTGTGTGTTTGTGTGTGTGTGGGGGGGGGGGGGTTGTATTAGTGCGTGTGTGTGAGCGCGCACGTGTGTGTGTGTGTGTATCTGAGTACTAGTGTGTGTATTAGCTTGTGTGTGTGTGTGTGTGTGTGTGTGTGTGTGTGTGTGTCTGAGTACTAGTGTGTGTATTAGCTTGTGTGTTACTGTGTGTGTGTGTGTATATATTAGTGCATGTGTCTGTGTGTGTGTGTGTGTGTGTGTGTGTGTGTGTGTGTGTCTGAGTACTAGTGTGTGTATTAGCTTGTGTGTTACTGTGTGTGTGTGTATATATTAGTGCATGTGTCTGTGTGTGTGTGTGTGTGTGTGTGTGTGTGTGTGTGTGTGTGTGTATGCTTGTTTTAAAATAATTACACACTCACTGGAAATTAAAGCGAAATATAAAAACATAAAATGCAAAATAAAATAAAATAAAATAAAAGCACTCTCGAAAGCCAGCCAATATATTCTGATATGGAAACTGAAAGTGAAATACAAAATTTATACAAAAATCAATAAACCAATATATATACAATATATATATATATATATATATATACCAAAATAATACCAAAATACATATAACACAGATGGAGAGACATGTGGAAAAGACTTGGCGCAGTTTAAGTAAAAAAGGCAAAACCTGCAGATGAAAGGCTGAGAGAGAGAGAGAGAGAGAGAGAGAGAGAGAGAGAGAGAGAGAGAGAGAGAGAGTGTCTTTTGTGTGTGTGTGTGTGTGTGTGAGAGAGTAAGGGTGAGTGTTGTATGTGCGTGTGCATGTGTATGAGAAAGATTGAAACTGAGATTGTTAGGGTGATGTGAAAGTGTGTGTGTGTGTGTGTGTGTGTGTGTGTGTGTGTGTGTGTGTGTGTGTGTGTGTGTGTGTGTGCGTGCGCGTAAGTGTGTGCGTGTGTGCGTGTGTGTGTGTGTGCGTAAGTGTGTGCGTGTGTACATGCGCGTGCTTGTGTGTCACAGGAAGTGAGAGGGGGAGAGAAAATAGAGACAGTACAATGTCGAAGATATGCAAAGCGAAAAATCCGGTCGAATTTTACAGTAACAAATCGATAAAATAAATAACAGGATTAAACTACACCCATTCACATCCAAAGAAAATATCATACCTGATCCGAAATTCTCATAAAGAAAAAAGAGAGCGAACATAGAAAAGGAACAAAAATGCAAAAAAATAGGATTGACTTGGAACGAGGGAGATAGAATTGGAGGAAAGGAATTTTGTCGCAAAAGAAAGGACAAAAACAAAGCAACAAGAAATACAAACTGTTACCCTGACCATATGCATTCCCAGAAGACTGACAGGTAAATAAAACAACAGATAAAACAACGAATATAAACAAAATAGGGACACAAACCCATACTACTGAACGCAAGCACTGAAACACTCAAATGCGCATACACACATACACATACATGTATACACAAACCATAGCACACACACACACACACACACTTGCCCTCTTTGTCATTGGTAGACCATGTGACTTAAGGTCTATGGGGAACGCTGTGCACTGATGGCTGATAGACTGATAGATAAATTGATAGATAGATATTCAGCTAGACAAAGAGAGAGATAGAGAGAGAGTGTGTGAGTGTGTAATGGGGGATGGAGGTGGGGATGGAGGGGAGGGGGAGAGGGGGGGGGGGGCACTTGTGTTATTCACTGAGAATTAATTTTAATTACGACAGCGATGGAAGTCCTTTGAGCCCGGGGTGGGGGTACTAATGAGAGGGGGGGTAAAGGGGGCAGGGGGGGTTATTGGTCAAGTGGGTGGATGAGGGAGGGCGGGGGTGGGGAGGAAGAGAAGAGGAACATGTAGAAAAGGGAAGAGGGAAGTTGGAAGTGGGGAACAGGAAAGATAAGTGTAGGGACGGGGAATGGGAGAAAGAGGAATGTAACGAGGAGGGAGGGTGGCGTAGGGGGTGGGGAGTAAGAGGAGAATGTAGGGGTGGAAGAGGGAGGAGGGGGAAGAGAAAGGGGGAATGTAAGGAGGGGGAGAAAGAGTAGAGGGAAGTAAAAAGGAAGACGACATAAGAAGGAAGAAGGGGAGGCAAGAGGGAAATGTAGGGAGGAGGAAGAGAAGAGAGGGAGAGTAGGGAGGGGGAGGTAGGAGTGGGGGAGGATAGAGAGAAGAGGGTGATTTATGGAGTGAGCGGGGGAGTTCGGAGGTGAAAAGTGGGATGTAGGGAGGGAGGGAGTATGTTGGTGAGGAGGAAAGAGGGGGGATTGTATAGCATGGGGGGGGGGGTATGATTAGGTGAGGTGAGAAAGTGGGTTTATGAGGGTAAAAGAGGTAAGGGAATGTATAAATGGGAGGGGGCAGGCAAATGACAAGAGTGGGAGAGATGGCTGGCTCGTTATTGTAAATCGACACCTGGATGGGGATAAATGTTTTAAAACAGTCGGCTGAATGGGGCTGAATGGGGCCGAATGGATACAAGCCAGAGAAAGAGATAAAAGGAGAAAAAGATAAAACAAATCCGGTGACCCCCCTTAGCAGACATAATTAAAGCCTAAATATTCAAGATTTGTCCAATGTGTTCAAGAATACAATTGTTTTAAAAACAATAGAGGAAAATGTATACAAAGTTTTAAAGGCGAGACACCACTTTGTCTGTGGGTGTATATGTAAACTCAATCGGCACGCACATGTTTATCCCTATAACGAAATATATCCACCTCCACACATAGGCCAACAAATGTCAACAAATCAACACCGACCCCAATTCACCTTCACATACAAAATACACTCAAGCACACAAATCCACATCACTTCCACACACACAAATCCACCCCACCTCCACACATAAATCCACCCCCCCACACTAATCCACCTCACCCCCACACACACAAATCCACCCCACCTCCACACACAAAAATCCACCCACCTCCACACACACAAATAAAACCCACCTCCACACACACAAATCCAACCCACCCCCACACACTAATCCACCTCACCCCCACACACACAAATCCAACACACCTCCACACACACAAATCCACCTCACCTCCGCGCACATAACTCCACCCCACCTTCACACACACAAATCCAACCCCCCCCCCCCTCCACACACACAAATCCAACACACCTCCACACACACAAATCCACCCATACTTCACAAATCCACCCCACCTCCAAACACACAAATCCACACAAGCACCCTGACTTATACCGGTATCACACAGGAATTTTTTCCATCAACATTTATCCCCAACACTGGTCTGGCAGCTTATGAGGCACTCACAGTAAACAGTAATATAATTTATCTTTAGCATAGCTTCCGATGTCTGTGCAAAATATCCCAGAAATTTTGCTGGGTCAATATTGGCCATAGGAAATTGTCGATAAAAGCTCTGGTGTGATACCGGCTTTAATATACAATACTACACCGCACATTGAGGAAGTGTTTAGTTACAATTTGTGTAATGGGTGTGTGTCTCTCTGTCAGCCACCCCATTATCCGTGTACCATTAGTCCGGGGAGCACTGCAGCACTGGGTGGGTGGTGGGGGGGGGGGGGGGGGGGGGATGAGGAGGAGGAGGAGGAGGGGGAGGAGAAGGAGGAGGGGGAGGGGGGAGGAGGTGGGGTGTAGGGGGGGGGGTAGACGTATGTTCAAAATAGTGAGTGTTTTTTGTGCATATTAGGTTGAGTAATATATGGAAACGTGTGTATCATCTATTCATGTATGTACTGTAAGTATGCATGCTTGAATGTATGCATGTATATATGTATGTATGTGCATATGTATGTGTGTATATATGCACATACTTTTTTGAAAATCACTACACTAGAGGCTTTGGCAGAAGGGTCGAAATATTTATAAAAATAAGTGACGATTGTTTTGGTACAGATCACACATACCTGTATAAGCAAATCTGATGGTTTATTGGACTATGACTGTATAACAATATGCATTGGTATATGTATAAATGTATTATGATACTGTATGTATGCATGAATATATTCATACATGTATGCATGCACATTCAATTCCATATACATTCTTCATAAGCAAGTTAAATGACAGTAGAATATTATAATTTGAACAACTGAATATCATACGTAAGCTTTAGGTACTGTACTGTACATCCGCAAATAGAGATAACTATTACGGACCGACTTTAAATTACGTTATCATAGCTATGTATCTGTATATTAACAAGAATCACACACACAGGATTTAATTATCAACAGGATAACTTAAGGCTGTATATTTTGCTATTCGATATATAATGCTAAATACCTATAATAACATACAAAATAGCTCTGTAACAACCATCTGTGTTGGCGGGTCTAGATACTTGACAAATAATACATGACCATATTGTAGATACAGGTCAAGGTAGAAAACAAACTAGCATGACAAATACATACAAATACAAACACATACATACATAAAAATACATACAAGTGACTTGATGTAAAGTATTGGTGACATTTCGTAAGATAATTGCTGATGGGGAAACTCCTGTGTAACCTTTGTCCATAAATATGTTCATAAAATCTCTCTCTCTCTCGCTCTCGCTCTCTCTCTCTCTCTCTCTCTCTCTCTCTCTCTCTCTCTACATATATATATATATATATAATTATATATATATATATATATAATATATATATATATTATATATATATATATATATATATATATATATAATATATATATATATATATATATATATATATATATATATATATATATATATATATATTAATATATATATATATATATATATATATATATATATATATATTATATATATATATATATATATATATATATATATATAGTTAGTTAGTTATGTAGAGTACTGTAGATTAACCAGACCACTGTATATATATATACAGTATATATATATATATATATATATATATATATATATATATATATATATATATATATATATATATATATATATATATATATATATATATTCTTCGCCAACAATGTGTTTTTTCCAGTAAATGGGACTGTTTAAAAAGGGGAGATAAAATAAAAATTATAATTAATGAGTTTGTTTTAATCCCTTTAAATTCCACCCCTTTCTAGCTTTAATTACCGCGCGCGCGCTCTCTCTCTCTCTCTCTCTCACTCACTTACTTACTCACTCACTCACTCTCTCTCTCTCTCACACACACACACACACACACATCCACATTCTCCCTACATCCTCCTTTCCTCTACCTCTCTCTTTATCCCCCCTTATACCCTTCCTCTCTCTCCACCAACCCTTACCCCCTCTCTCCCCCTGACTCGCTCCGCCTGTGCCCCGTGAGTGATATTGACACGACGTTAGTTACTGCCATACATCACAGTTACCCCTGGCACCGGACCTTTATTCTCCTTCACTCAGGGTATTCTACACTTTAGGTTCGTCCTTTCATTATTGGCGCTATTAGGCTTCAATTATTAACCTTTAACCTCTTCTGTACCGGCGACGTGTTTTTTATGTATTCTAGCTATATTAAGACGATTTTGTGCAGTTTAAGAAGGATGTGTGGTTGTAAAAAGGGGTAAATGAGATAGTTCGAAGCCTGTCAATTGCTGGAAGCCCTTCTTAAACTGAAAATAATCGTCTAATAGTAGCCAGAAGAAGGTAAAACAGACGTAGCGGTAGAGAAGAGGTTAACTGTGTTGGTGGTGTAATGGTTTAGGTGCTTATGTTCTGGGTGTGGTGTCCCGAGTTCGAATCCGGGAGGACCATATGCTTTCATTATTGTATTCAAGTACATTGGGGTTTGTAATTGATGAATAATGTTAAGAACGGGGTGATATTTATTATCTGTATTTAGAGTACCGGTACCTGAAACAGTTGCCTTTATTTTTCAAGTTCTTTTCATTATCCCCACTACTTTCGCCCTTTTATAATATTTGTTTTCCACTATTAGGCATTCGTTTTGTTTTGTTTCTGTGTCTATTTACACTAGCTTACAAAAATAAACCTTTATTCTCCTACACTCATTGCATTTTCAACTTTATGTACACGTTTTTTCCCACCTGTTATGTAAGCCCATATTATCACATGTTATTTCATTCTTCTTCTATATTTACCGTACACCAATTACTTTTCCACCTGTTCAACTTGTGTGCCTCTATTCTCCACACTTATTTATTTAACTTTTCTCTTTATTTTCACCCTTTTAATTTCTGGCTGTGTAGTGTGTACTGTATTTTGTAACAAATAAATATTTCGCTTTTTAAATTTCAGTTTTCCTCTACTTTCGCCCTATACTTTTTAACCAATTTACATACATTTCATTGGTATCCAAATTTCACCCAATTTACACTCCTTTACAATTCGTCTTTATTCCATTATGTTTTACGTGATTTTCGAAGATTACTTTATTATCCTCTATATTTTCATACTTCTTTTTTTTTCGTATAGGCCTATCTACACATTTCACGTTTATCCCTTTTCCATGTTGTGTTCATTAATTTTTTAACAAACTATAAAGGTTCTGTATTTTGATTCCTTTATTGCCGGTCATAAAACTTATCTCTGTTACTTTTCCTATCTTTCCAGTATCGTCATCCAATCCTCCCAGTTGGCAGCGCTTGTGGCACTTTAGTGCTGCCGACTTTGAGTTTCTTCGGCAGTACTTCTTTGATTTCCCATGGAATATTGTTTGCTTCCGTGGCCGGGAATCCTCGGAGTGTGCTCAATGCATTACCGAAGTACTCATCCCCTGCCCAGCTGCGCCAGCCACGCCAGCGGCTTTAAGACTCCACGTTTGGCCTGAGGCTACCTGTCCTGTTAGCCCTCATTAAAACCTCATTACTCCCACACTGTCGCCAGCCAGCAGCTCCCGTGTTACCAACCCCCTCACCCCCACACACAGCTGTTGTTCCCCGTCGAGGGTCCCTGAGGAGTGATAAAACCCTATCAAGGTCCTGGAGAGGGCCTGTATGCTTGACATACTGTATCTGTATTTGGTGTATAATTGTTTATTTGTATAGCATTGTGCTTCCAGTATTGTGTTCTAGTGTATATTGTACTCATTGTATGTATTGTGTGTGTTACCCTATTGTATAAATAAACTATATATGTGTCAAATGTTTGCATTCCACCTTCCAGCCAAACCCCTGTTGTATGTTTTAATAATTAATATTGGCATTTAATTATTATTATCAAGTCCCATTCATATCCAAAATGGCATCTGAAGTGAGTCTTACATGGGCACTTTTAGCGGCGGATTGAATTGGAGTCCTATAGTCTTCTCGCTAATAATTGGCCAACATTTTGATAATTTTAATTTTGTAAATGAAAAGGGGGCTATATAACATCTACACCAATATCCTGTTAAGCTTTCCTTAACCCCTTCAGCACCATGACGTCTTTTTACCTTTCGTTCTGGCTAAATTAGACGATTATATGCAGTTTCTGAAGGACCACTGTTATTCAAAGGGTTTATCGAGATCGTACTTACCCCATATGATGAAAATTACCTCATGGTGGTGAAGG
>CM064570.1:678621-711121 GCA_032716605.1 Paralithodes platypus
TTATGCTCAAATGACCTGCCTATAAAGCCAATTATTTTGTTTGCCTTCTTAACAACTTCTGAACATTGTTGACTCGGTTTTAGGTTACTCGATATTGTTACTCCCAGATCGGTTTCTCTGTTTACATTCTTAAGCTGAGTGCCATTCATCGAATAGTTTGCTTTCTCATTTAGGTATCCGATATGTAGTACTTTACATTTATCCGCATTGAAACTCATTTGCCAAATTTGGGCCCAACATGACAATTTATCTAGATTGTGTTGCATATCGTCAACTTGTTCTTTTGAGAGTACGCTATTTGCAATTTTTGTATTGTCAGCAAATTTTGAGATTGTACAGGTGAGACCCTCATCTATGTCGTTGATGTAAATTAGAAAGAGAATTGGTCCTAGTACCGATCCCTGGGGTACCCCGCTACTTACATTGGTCCATTTTGATGCCTTACCGTTTATGACTACTCTTTGCTTTCTGTCGCTGAGCCAATTTTCTATCCATTTCAACACAGAGAGAGAGAGAGAGAGAGAGAGAGAGAGAGAGATAGGCAGGGAGAAGAGTTTTAAAAGAAGTGGGTGTACAGTGGCGCTAATAAGTCATGTCTCAGCTGTCTTTACGTTTGGCTCACTCTGTGCTGCATTAATGTCTGTCAGATGTTGAATAGGGTGGGTAAGTGTAAGAACATATTTTTATATCTCACTCGAAATGAATACATCAAGTTTTAGACATTGCTGATAACAATTTTTGATCGAAAGACACTTGGTGCTGAGACATCAATTATTAGTCCGACTGTACATACAAAATGAACACAAACACACACAGGTATAAGCACAAACCCTCACCTCCCCCCTCCTCCACCTACCTACTACAGGTATAAACACAAACCCTCACCTCCCCCCTCCTCCACCTACCTACTACAGGTATAAACACAAACCCTCACCTCCCCCCTCCTCCACCTACCTACTACAGGTATAAACACAAACCCTCACCTCCCCCCTCCTCCACCTACCTACTACAGGTATAAACACAAACCCTCCCCCCCCCCCTCCTCCACCTACCTACTACAGGTATAAACACAAACCCTCACCTCCCCCTCCTCCACTACCTACTACAGGTATAAACACAAACCCTCACCTCCCCCCTCCTCCACCTACCTACTACAGGTATAAACACAAACCCTCACCTCCCCCCTCCTCCATCTACCTACTACAGGTATAAACACAAACCCTCACCTCCCCCCTCCTCCACCTACCTACTACAGGTATAAACACAAACCCTCACCTCCCCCCTCCTCCATCTACCTACTACAGGTATAAACACAAACCCTCACCTCCCCCCTCCTCCACCTACCTACTACACCTATCAGTATGGGTACGTTCAAGATGACAAGTATTTACCAAACATCTCTCCCGTGTGTGTGTGTGTGCGTGTGTGTGTGTGTATGTAATAATAATAATAATAAATAATAATAATAAACGGTTTATTAAAGAATGGCAGCCTCATGAGCTGAAAATACACATTTTACAATTAGTGGATGAACATGAGATGTACAGATATGAAAATGGTAAGCTCAGTTTACAATGGGTGAGTATAATATACTTTACATTAAAACAAGAAATTAATATGTGTGTGTGTGTGTGTGTGTGTGTGTGTGTGTGTGTGTGTGTTACTCAGTTACTTGTTCGTCAAGGGGAATCCACACAATGCGAGCTAAGCTCATTATTATCGCGTCTCCTTAACTGGGAATGTATTGCGTGAAATGCACGTTAAGTGTTTATGTATCGTTGGAATGGCTGTGGATGTGTGTGTAGTCTGTATTTGTGTGTCTGTGTGTGTGTTTATACTACCCTCTCTCCACCACTCATACACACTCCATCACCACTCATCCACTTACCGTTCATCTCATATTCCACTTCCTCCCCACTCAGCCTCCACCCCTTTCCTCCATATTTCCGAACACTTCAACTGTTCAATCATTTGCACCTTCCATTTTAACCTACCCCCTCTCTCTCTCTCTCTCTCTCTCTGTCTCTCTCTCTCTCTCTCTCTCTCTCATTAATCATATTTGTATAATCTTTTTTATATCCAACCTTACCTAAATTATCCATATTAATATATTTATCTTATATTTTTAAAATATACACACAACTAGCATTTATCGTTATTTTTCACTCACAACAGACCAACACACACACATACACACAAACACATACATAAACACTCGCACAACCACACACACGTATACAAACACACACACACATACGGTACACCTACACGTACATACACACACTTACAATATACACAGACACGACACACAAAGTACCCCCCCCCCCCCCCCCACACACACACACACTAATACACGCACCATCATAATTCGCGTGTTTGCCCCGCGTGTTCATTATCGGTAGTGGGTGGATTAATGATATGTTTGTTTGTTTGTTTGTGTGTTTGTTTGCCAAGGGGGCGAGGTAAACAGGCACCACAACGACCAACTGTTATGGTACTGTATGAGAGAGAGAGAGAGAGAGAGAGAGAGAGAGAGAGAGAGAGAGAGAGAGAGAGAGAGAGAGAGAGAGAGAGAGAGTACAAAGGAGTACAAAGGAGTACAAAGGAAATCAAGCAACAACAGATCTAGTGATCCTTCTAGGCTGCTTGTCCTCCAAAAGAGAGAGAGAGAGAGAGAGAGGCTGATGAAGAGGAGGGTAAAGAGGGAGGGAAGGTGAAGATGGGAAGGCTAGTCATGAATAAATTTACCCCCACCACCACCATCACCCCCACCACCATCACCACCACCACCATCTTCCTCCTCCTCTCCCTCCTGCGTCAACCCTTACCATCACCACCCACCTCATTACTTTAAGGGGGGATGTCCACTTGAGATATTTTTTTCTGGCCCCCTTTCTCCCTCAGGTTTAGCCCATTGCTTTTGATATTATAACACGTTTGCCCCATTAGTTTAGCGATTTTAAGAACTTTCACCCCATATTAAGACCTTTCGTGCAATTCAGGTGTCGATTTTATCCTGGCGAGCGATAGCGAGCCTGTAATTTAAGAGGAACCGGCCTTCGGCCGGGACATTTTTCTACCGAAAAATGTACAATTTTATCTTGAAAGGGAGTCAAGGGGGTGTAATTTCAAGCTTGATGGAAGTCTAGGAAACACACTAAAAACCTCCCCTTAAGAAGGACCCAAGTAATTAAGAGAGTTTATAATGATCGTATTTACCCATTTGAGTCGTATAGGTAGATTATAATCTAAAGAAAATCGTCTAATGGTAACCAGAATATGAAGAAAATTACGTCATGGTGGTGAAGGGGTTAACCTTTATTAATCCCAACAACCTCCCACTAATATTCCCCTTTTAACTCCATACTTCTATGTCGAACCTCCTGAGCCCCTATTTGAACCTGTGAACCTTCTGAGCCCCTATTTGAACCTCCTGAGCCCCTATTTGAACCTCCTGAGCCCCTATTTGAACCTCCTGAGCCCCTATTTGAACCTCCTGAGCCCCTATTTGAACCTCCTGAGCCTCTATTTGAACCTCCTGAGCCCCTATTTGAACCTCCTGAGTCCCTATTTGAACCTCCTGAGCCCCTATTTGAACCTCCTGAGCCCCTATTTGAACCTCCTGAGCTCCTATTTGAACCTCCTGAGCCCCTATTTGAACCTCCTGAGCCTCTATTTGAACCTCCTGAGCCCCTATTTGAACCTCCTGAGCCCCTATTTGAACCTCCTGAGCCCCTATTTGAACCTGTGAACCGGCTCTTAAGGGGAGGTATTTAGTTTGTTCCCTAGACCTCCATCAAGCTTAAAATTACACCCCCTCGAGTCCCTTTCAAGATAAATTTGTACATTTTTCGGTAGAAAAATTTCCCGGCCAAAGGCCGGTTCCTCTTAGATCTCGCTATCGCTATCGCTCGCTATCGCTCGCCAGGATAAAATCGACACCTGAATTGTACGAAAGGTCTTAATATGGGGTGAATGTTCTTAAAATCGTTAAACTAATGGGGCAACCGTTTTATAATATCAAAAGCAATGGGACTAATCATGAGGGAGAAAGGGGTCAAGAAAAAAATCCCTCAAGTGGAGATCTCCCCTTAAGGGAAGACAGACCGTTTTTCTGGACCCCCTTCTCCCTAAGGTTTGGCCCCAATAGTGTTGAGTGTTTAAGACGTTGGTTCCATTAGTTTGGGGATTTTATGACCTTTCACTCCATTTCTTTGTCATTATTAGGACCCTTCGTGCCATTTAGGTGTCGATTTTTTCCTGGCGAGCGATTGCGACCCTGTAATTTTAGGAGAAATCGCCCTTTGGCCGAGACAATTTTCTATCGAAAAATGTACAAATCTATCTTGAAGGGGGGTCTAGGTTTTTTTTTTCTAAGTTCGATGGAGGTCTAGGGAGGAAACTAGAACATTATACGAATAAATGAATTAATAGACCAAACAAACGGCCACTGTCCCATTAAGGGGAGGTTTTTAGTGTGTTTCCTAGACTTCCATCAAGCTTGAAATTACACCCCCTTGACTCCCTTTCAAGATAAATTTGTACATTTTTCGGTAGAAAAAATGTCCCGGCCGAAGGCCGGTTCCTCTTAAATTACAGGCTCGCTATCGCTCGCCAGGATAAAATCGACACCTGAATTGCACGAAAGGTCTTAATATGGGGTGAAAGTTCTTAAAATCGCTAAACTAATGGGGCAAACGTTTTATAATATCAAAAGCAATGGGGCTAAACCTGAGGGAGAAAGGGGGCCAGAAAAAAATATCTCAAGTGGAGATCCCCCCATAATAAACTGCATACAATCGACTAATTTTTATAGCCAGAATCAAAGTTAAAAAGGCGTCATGGTGCTAATTGTGGTTCACTCGGGTTCAGAGAAAGGTTCGGGCCGGGAAGTAGGGGTGGTGGTGGTGAGAGAATGTCAAACAAATACCATATAAGATAAACTATATACAGTATATATATATATATATATATATATATATATATATATATATATATATATATATATATATACAGTATATATATATATATATATATATATATATATATATATATATATATATATATATATATATATATATATATATATATATATATATATATATATATATATAAATTGAATACAATAAAGTTTCCCCCATCTTGCTCTCCTTAGACCAGTTTTCATCCACTCACATTAATTTAAATTAGCTAAAAGAAGGTTAAGAGGGGATGTCCACTTGAGATATTTTTTTCTGGCCCCCTTTCTCCCTCAGGTTTAGCCCCATTGCTTTTGATATTATAAAACGTTTGCCCCATTAGTTTAGCGATTTTAAGAACTTTCACCCCATATTAAGACCTTTCGTGCAATTCAGGTGTCGATTTTATCCTGGCGAGCGATAGCGAGCCTGTAATTTAAGAGGAACCGGCCTTCGGCCGGGACATTTTTCTACCGAAAAATGTACAAATTTATCTTGAAAGGGAGTCAAGGGGGTGTAATTTCAAGCTTGATGGAAGTCTAGGAAACACACTAAAAACCTCCCCTTAAGTTTTTCATAGAGGATTCAAAAGTTTCAAATAGGGTCTAAGAGATGTTTAAGGGGAGATTTCCACTTGAGAGGGTTATTATCTGGATCCCCTTCTCCCTCGTGTTTAACCCCATTAGTTTGGTATTATAAGACGTTTGCCCTATTAGGGTGCCGATTTTAAGACCATACGCCCCATTTATGTCAATTTTAAAACCTTTCGTGCCATTTAGGTGTCGATTTTTTTCCTGGCGAGCGGTAGCGAGCCTGTAATTTAGGGGGAACCAGCCTTCAGCCGGGACATTTTTCTATCGAAAAATGTACAAATTTATCTTGAAAGGAGGTCTTGGGGGTATTTTTGTAAGCTTGATGGAAGTCTAGGGAGCAAACTAAATACCTCCCCTTAAAGAGGCATAAGGGTTTCAAATAGCGCGTAACATTTCCAAGAGTGATTCGGTGTCCACCTAAAGGTTATATACTTGCGGAGTTCAAAGAGAGGTTAGGAAATATTTAACCCTTTCACTAAGATAACGACCTTTACCCTTTAATAATGACTCCACATCAAGTAATTAAAGGTAACAATAGAAGAATGTGGTGGAAAATAAAACCCAGACTCGGTGACAGGCTTGATAAAGACGCCAATAAAACTGTCCCGTGTGAGGCCCTCTTTGGGTTCTGGTATGACCTAAGAGTTCAAAGAGGGATTCGGGCGGATTTAAAGGGATCAAAGAGGGGATCTGTTGGGTTCATATGGATCAAATAAGGATTCTGGTGGCTTCAACACAATGACGGAAAAGCCCAAGTAGGTTAAGGGGAGGTTTTTAGTGTGTTTCCTAAACTTCCATCAAGCTTGAAATTACACCCCCTTGACCCCCTTTCAAGATAAATTTATAAATTTTTCGGTAGAAAAATGTCCCGGCCGAAGGCCGGTTCCTCTTAAATTAAAGGCTCTCTATCGCTCGCCAGGATAAAATCGACACCTGAATGGCACGAAAGGTCTTAATATGGGGTGAAAGTTCTTAAAATCGCTAAACTAATGGGGCGAACGTTTTATAATATCAAAAGCAATGGGGCTAAACATGAGGGTGAAAGGGGTCAAGAAAAAAATCCCTCAAGTGGAGATCTCCCCTTAAAGAGACGGGTAGAGAAGTATTCTGGTGGATTAAAATAAGGATACAAAAAAAAGGATTCAATTGACCTTAAAAGAATATTAAAATGAGGCGTGTAGGTTCTTCAGGATCAAAGAATGTTTCTGGTGTGTTCAAAATGTTCATAGATAAGTTCTTGTGGGTTTTAAAGGATCAGTAAATGGTTTCAAGCCGAGTTAGAGCGAGGTGTTTATAGGCAGGTTTTAAGGAAGATGGTCTGGCTATGCTTAGACGCTCTTTTAAGGGGAGGATTTTAGTTTGTTCCGTAGACCTCCATCATGCTTAATATAACACCCCCTTGAGCTCCTTTCAAGATAAATTTCCCGGCTTTATAAATTGCAGGCTCCCTTTCGCTCGCCAAGAACAAGTCGACAACTAAATAGAACGAAAGGTCTTAAAATTGACAGAAATGGGGCGAAAGTTCTTAAAATCGCCAAACTAATGGGACAAACGTCTTAAAATCTCAAAAAACAATGGGGCTAAACATGAGGGAGAAAGAAAAAAATGCCTCAAGTGGAAATCTAAGCTTAAGCGTGGGAAGGTTATAATGTTAATTGTGATGGATCTTTGCCGGTTTGATATAAAAAGGTACTTCCTATGATCAAATAATACGTCTAATGATAGCCAGAAAAAGATGGAAAAGTGTGTAACCATACTAAAAGGGGTAACAATCTTATTTATAGGAACGGAGATAAGTGATGCGGCAAGGCACAGACTACTATAAGCCCAACCTGTTTTACCTGTTTAAACCGCTCGCATTACATTTAGTTAGTGATGTAAAATACAGAAAATGGCCTCCATAAACAAAACACCTCAGCAGCACAACTCTCCCTACACAAGACACCGGATCCCGAGTCTAAAGGCAACCTGCTGTTATTAATGAAAACTTAGGCCCCTCCGCGAAATAAATCGGCGCGGTACGAACAAATGGCGCTAAAAAAGAAGGGCAATAAAGGAAGATATAGTGTCTGCGAAAGAAAGAGAGGGGGGAGAAGAAGCGGGTAATAAGGAAGATGGAAGGCGGGCGGACCGGTAAAGAAAACGGGGGGCGGGGCAGGACCAAAAGAAAACGGTAGTCGCAGATTGTAAACAGGGCCTTCGGGAGCTTGGAGATGGCTGTACAGAGGTCGTATATTTATCACGGTCTGTTTTCTCGTGTCTGCATTTACTTCTGTTATTAATGGTTCTTCTCTTATCTTCAGTTATTTACTGATGTGTTCAGTTCTTTAATTATTTAATATTCTCTTTTCATTACGATATAACTGCATGTTTCCCTGTGTACTTCTTCTGTTTCTGTTCCTATTTAACACGATTAATTACTTGTGTCCTCATTTGTTTCACTTTCACCATACAGTAACATATTTTCAAAATATCATATTACAACGCTATTCATAGTATGCTGTATTCTTTCCATTATTCACTTTAAACAAAATAATTTGTATAAATATTTCATCCCACCATTCATATTTCATATTATCACCAATTCAGTTATGTGTTATTCAATCATCTTATATATTTACTTGATGGTCAATCGGTTCTGATTTTTCACTAATAAAGTAGATACAAATTGTACTCTCTCTCTCTCTCTCTCTCTCTCTCTCTCTCTCTCTCTCTCTCTCTCTCTCTCTCTTTCTCTCTCTCTCTCTCACCATACATCCTACCTGTCACTTCCTTCCTTCCCTCCCTTCCTTCCTTCTCCCCTCTCTCTATCTCCCTCTCACATACACGCACACCTTTCTCCCATCCCTCTCTTTCTCCTCCCTCTCCCTCCTTCCTTCCCTTCTCCCCACACATAGCCTCCCTCAATCCCTCCCTTTCTTCCATTCCCCTTAATTACTCCCTCCTCTCACTCCCGTCCTCCCTCCCTTCTCAACACACTCCCGTCCTTCCTCCCCATACACTTTCTCTTTCTCACACTTTCTCTCCCTACCTCCCTCCCGTTATCCCCCCTCACTCCCTTCCTCCCTCTCTCCCTTCTCATACACTCCTTTGTACTCCCTCTCCCTCACTCCCTTCCTCCCTCCCTTCTCCTAAACTCCCTCTCTCCCCCTCCCTCCCTTCTCCTACACCCTTTCCCCTACACTCCCTCCCTCCCCCTTCCCATCTTTCCATACATAACTCCCTCTCTCTCCCTCTCCCTCCTTCACTGGACAAGCAAAAGGAAAGTGGTTTTAAATCCGGTGTCAGAATTCGTCTTGGGGGCTGACATATCGCAGGGAAGAGAGAGAGAGAGAGAGAGAGAGAGAGAGAGAGAGAGAGAGAGAGAGAGATTGAGAGTGAGATTGAGTGAGTGAGTGAGTGAGTGAGAGAGAGAGAGAGAGAGAGTGAGAGTGAGAAAGAGAGAGAGAGCAATACTAAAACGGATAAGAAAAAAATACAATAGACTAAACAAAAGTGACTGAGGAGGATGAGGCAGGAATGAAAAGGTTACATTAGCATAGCATTACAAAACATAGTATTACTGATCATTACATAACAATACATAACATAACATAAATATATATAACCTAGCGGTGAGTGAATGCAAGCTAGCCCTCTTCTGACACGACATACATTTAAGAGTAGCTACAAGCCTCTAGAGATGGAATAGACCAAAACAAATTCCTTGGTGCTACTTTACATGACACACTATTAGATTACAAAAGTCACTGCGGTGTATCGAAAGTATTTAAAACCCTTGGAATAGACCACATCTGATCTTATAGTTAGCCCAGAACTATATAATAATAAGGCAACATGGACGAGTGTAAGGTAAGAGGAACATTTTGCTAGGAATCGCAAATTAATTAAAATAAGAAACATAAGGAGAAACGTGAATGTTGAAAGAAGACAAAGATGATTCAGAAGGAAAATTAAAACAAAACTATCAAGGAAAAACAGAGCGAAAGATCAAAGAAAGACACAATTGATTGGAAGAAAGGAAAGGTGAGAGTACGGGATACCAGATCAAACATAATATGGAGAGACAGATCTATATTGATTATGGAGTGTGTATATATATATATATATATATATACCTATAATAATATATATATATATATATATATATATATATATATATATATATATATATATATATATATATATATATATATATATATATATATATATATATATATATATATATATATATATATATATATATATATATATATAATATGGTAATTGTTTAGTGTATGGCCTCCTCCTAAAGAAAATGGATTTTTGAGCACAGACTGAACCAAATGTTCACTACTGTATTTAGGCCTACATAGCTGGTCATTAACCTAACCTAACCTAACCTAACCTATAACTAAAACCTACCCTAACCTAAGGTAACCTGGGCATCCTGGGGGCTGCTGCCCCCAGACCCCCGCTGGTCTTGGGTTGAAAAGTGATAAAAAACACATATCTCTTACCTCATTATTCAAAGTTTTGTATTTGGTTTAATATACACTTCCCAGGTCATTTGAACAGTTCTATTGCTTCTATATATCATATAATACACCATAGAATACGTTTTTAATAACTAGAAAAAGAGGACTTCGATTAAACAATTACTATATATATATATATATATATATATATATATATACTATATATATATATATATATATATATATATATATATATAGTGTGTATGTCTCTATATATAAATAGAGAGGTGTGTGTGTGTGTGTGTGTGTGTGTGTGTGTGTGTGTGTGTGTGTGTTTGTGTGTGAGTGGGAGAAAGAGAACAAATTTCCTGTATACAGTAGATATACAGTATGTATATCATTTGATAATCTAGACAGTTTTTATAATCCAAAGACAGACACACAGACCAGCGGATACACACACACACACACACACACACACTCAGAGAGAGAGAGAGAGAGAGAGAGAGAGAGAGAGAGAGAGAGAGAGAGAGAGAGAGGATCACGTCACACACCCCAGCTCCCTCAAATCCTCGCCCTCAAAGGAAACGAGAAAAGGTCAAAAGGAAAAAAACTGAACATGAAAAAAATACTACATATATACAAATATCCGAAAAGAAATGCACATATAAACGAAATACAGGAAAAGTAGTGAATAAACCTCTGAAGCGAGACGCAAAAGGAAACTAAAAATGAAATATTGAACGGTAAATAGAGCTTTGAGAAAAATTTAAAAATGTACGAAAAAATAATAAACGAAAACTGATAAAATACATATGGACCGAAATATATATAAGACGAGAAAATAAGTCTCTCATAGAAAAATATATACAGTACAGTATATATAAAATATAACAGTACAGTATATATAAAATATATACAGTACAGTATATATAAAATATATACAGTACAGTATATATAAAATATATACAGTACAGTATATATAAAATATATACAGTACAGTATATATAAAATATATACAGTACAGTACATAAAATATACAGTACAGTACATATAAAATATATACAGTACAGTATATATATAAAATATATACAGAACAGTATATATAAAATATATACAGTACAGTATATATAAAATATATACTGTACAGTACATATCAAATATATACAGTACAGTACATATAAAATATATACAGTACAGTACATATAAAATATATACAGTACATATCAAATATATACAGTACAGTACATATAAAATATATACAGTACAGTACATATAAAATATATACAGTACAGTATATATAAAATATATACAGTACAGTACATATAAAATATATACAGTACAGTATATATAAAATTGCGACAGCAGCAAACAAATTCAGATGTGAATTACATCAATGGAAAAATATTACAAAATATACAGTACAGTATAGCTATATAATACAATGGAGAACATACAACATATAATTATAAAGATGATGTGATGGGAAATGTAGGGATGCATAAAAACTACTGTCGAATAATTACAGTGATTTACACAAGGGGGAATGATAGATCTCATATTCTCATATATATATATATATATATATATATATATATATATATATATATTCAAAATTGCCATTTACTTCTATTTTAACCCCTTCAATATTTGCAGACTCATTTTGTTCTGTATATTTTGGCTAGTGTAGACGTTGATTTAACTTTAGGAAGGAATGTTATAAGTCAGAGGGTTAATTGAGATAGCCTTCACCCTATTGATTACTAGAGGGCCTTCCGAAACTGAGTAAAATCGATTAATGTTAGCCAGCATTTGTTGAACATAGTGTCATCGGTACTCAAGGGGGTAACCTAGTATATATTTTGTCGACGACGTATATATCTATCCTTCCTATTTTGCACCACTTGAAATTAGCATTCTGCATTATTCAATCTTTCTCCTCATTATATTCTAGAATATATGCTTAGACTGGACGGCAAGATCTTTTAACTGTTTCAAGTAACTTAATCAATCTCTCTCTCTCTCTCTCTCCTTTTCTATCCTTTCCTTCAACTTTCCTTTTCTATCGGAAATGCCATATCTACTAGAATTAAGTCCTGACCACCTCGTTTGGATCGTAAGGTCTGTGTGGCCAGTGTATCTATGTAAATATATGTAAATATATATCTCTCTCTCTGTCAGTTAGCCCCAGGGAGTGAACCTGGACAGACATGCTGCCTCCCCGACACACCCTGCATCACAGAGAGAGAGAGAGAGAGAGAGTGAGAGTGAGAGTGAGTGAGAGTGAGAGTGAGAGAGAGAGAGAAAGAGTGAGTGAGAGTTCAACCCTTCAGTATAAGATCACTCCATCCTTCATTTTATTTGGCTATCAATAGACGACTTTATTCAGTTTAGGAAGGATCTCTATGGCATAAAGGAGAACGAAGAATCTCAATTTACTCTTCGACTTCCAATGATCCTTCCTAAGCTGCTCAAAATCACTTAAGGGGAGATGGTTCACTTTGGGGGGGACTTTTGCGTGTATTAATTATTTTTCTAGTTTCCTCCCTAGACATCTATAAAAAAAAAAAAAAAAAAACATCCATTAGATCCCCCTTCTAGATTAATTTGTACATTTTTCGGTAGAAAATTTTCCGGCCGAAGGCCGGTTCTGCCAACATTACAGGCTCACTATTGTTCGCCAGGGAAAAAATCGACACCTAAATAGCACGAAAGGTCTAAATATTGACGAATAAATTGGGTGAAAGGTCTTAAAATCGACTATCTAATGGGGCAAACATCTTAACATCTGAAAACTAATGGGGCTAAACATGAGGGAGAAAGTGGTTCAGAAACCCGACCCATCCCCCCTTAATGATTACCAGCATATAATGTGAAATAACGTCACAAACATTCGAGAGGCCAAAGCACAGCACCTTCTTACTATATGAGTAAATGTTTAAGGGGGGATGGGCCGGTTTTCTGGACGACTTTCTCCCTCATGTTCAACCCCATTAGTTTTCAGATGTTAAGATGTTTGCCCCATTAGTTAGTCGATTTTAAGACCTTTCGCCCCATTTCTTCGTCAATATTTAGACCTTTTGTGCTATTTAGGTGTCGATTTTTTCCCTGGCGAACGATAGTGAGTCTGTAATGTTGGAAAAACCGGCCTTTGGCCGGGAAATTTTTCTACCGAAAAATGTACAAATTAATCTAGAAGGGGGATCTAATGGATGTTTGTTTTTAATTTGACGGGGGTCTAGCGAGGAAACTAAGAAATAAAGGAATAACTGAATTAAAAGACCAAACAAAAATAAGGCCCATCTCCCCTTAACCCCTTCAGTATTTGAGGACACATTTCTATGATGATTTGTCTATATTTTAGGGAGGGATTTTGTAAGTCGGGAGGGTTAGTTGAGATAAATTTACCCGTTTGATTCTTAAGAGGGCCTTCGAAAACTGAGTAAAATCGTCTAATAATAGCTTGAATAAAGTGAAAAAATGGCGTCCTAATAATGAAAGAGTTAACGAAACAGTCTGTCACTAAAAAAGCGTCATATATGCATTTCAACTTTGGGCACAATTAATGTATATATTTATGTAGCCGCTATCAAACATTTTATTTAGTTTAAAAATGAAAGAGCAGCAGGAAAAAGGCTAAAACAATACCTCAGTTAATCCATAGATTTTGCTGGTGTGTGTTATACTTTGATAAAACAAATAAATATTACTAAACTGTTAAAAATATTCCATTGCTCTTACGTTCCCAGGATAGTCAGCATAGCTACCAACTTAATTCGAACTCAATCCAGTGTAGCGTCTGTCGCTGCTGGGTACACCACGAGAAGAAGCGCTGCATTAGAATAAAGGGAACTCTGCTAAGGAAAAGGTTGAAAGTTGAGACATTTGTATGTATAATATGCAAAGGTGAGCTCATGTTGAGTGACCCGCTCGAGAGTCTGAACTTTGGCAATGAGTCGCTAGAGATGATGGACGAGTTTAGTTACTTGGGAGATACCATCTCTGCCGGTGGTGGGGCCGAGGCCACCACTATCGCCAGAATTAGATACGGCTGGGAAAAATTCTGAGTACTGCTGCCAATACTACAATGAGAAGACTCCCTCTCCTAATGAAGGGAAAGGTGCAATTATATATGCTTCAGAACCGTGGCCTGTGAAAGTGGTTGATATCAAACAGAATGGAACGTAACAAGATGAAAATGGTGAGATGGATGTGTGGGACCAAACTGCAAGACAGGATACCTAGTGAAGAGCTGATGAGACGGTTAAGTATCAAGAGTATCAGTGATGAGATAGGTACTAGCAGGCTTGGATAGTTTGAGCAAGTGAAGAAAATGGATAAGGATGGATTGATGAAGATTAAATGAAAAGATACAAGTCTGTAAACGTGGAGGGAGCTGCATCAAGGAGTAGACCAAACAAGACGAGGGATCTTGAATTTTTATAAATCCTGACAAGTGAGACAGCTCTGAACAGGGCTGCCTGGAGCGCCACCATTATAACATGAGACTGGAACCACACTTCGTGTGGAGCACTCAATCTTTATATTTATGTATGTCTTTATTTATGAATGTATGTATGTATTAATACCGTAACTATAACTATCATATGCCTACCTAACCATCATTATTAGTTCTTTACTGTCTTATTACAGTATTTTAGATACATTATGCAGCTAAGAAAACATAATATTGAATAAGGCTATCGAAAAACATGTTGCGGTTATTCATCGTATACATGTGTATCTACAGTATATATTGACCCTTCCACCCATCTATATACCCTCCCACCCATCTATTTAGCCCTCTATCTACCCATGTATTTGCCCCTCTATCGGCCAATCAAGCCACTCCCCCTCTTCATCCCATATTCCGACAGAACCAGCGGGCTCCTCCACAGTTATGTTTACCTCCTCTGTACATAATAGGTCTGCCCCCCCCCCCCCCCCTTTCTCTCTCTCTCTCTCTCTCTCTCTCTCTCTCTCTCTCTCTCTCTCTCTGTATATATATATATATATATATATATATATATATATATATATATATATATATATACAGACTCTGTGCAACTCTCCAACCCTAGAGTGAAACGTTACTCTCAGTCTTTCTTCTATTCAACACTTGAGCTCTGGAACTTTCTCCCAGAATCAGTCTTTCCCTCCTCCTATGACTTAAATTGCTGCAAACTCCGTGTGTCCAGGCATTTAGACTCGAACGTCCCTTGATTTTGGCCCTGTCACTCTTTCAACTATGGGGGAAGCACTCGCTACAGGCAGTTCTGCCTTTTGTCTCCCTCACCCACATAGAAAACAAACTCATATAACAGCCATCATTAAAATAACATAAGCGTGATACAAGAAATAAACTATAATTTTACAAACTCAACCGAAGTGCCACCCATTAAGCAAGAGGCCTAAACCCAAATAAAACCATGGAGCCGTGTATAGAAAACCTTCCACTTGATCTGACCTGGAGTGTGTGGGCTGAGAATTGAGCAGGAAGAGGGGGGGGGGGGGGGATTCCTGGAGATATGGATTCCTTAGGTTTCGATCCCTGTTTATTATGTATAAAGTGTGGATTCCACAGTTTATGTGTAATTGCCTGGTGAAAAATTTAATTCCTTAGAATATCCTGGATATCTGGTGATTATTCATATAACTTCAACTGCATAATTAAATAAGCAATAATGCTTAATACAAAACCAGAACATGCTTAGTTAAATTTTACCCCAGAATATCTGAACAAATGGCCTCTAATAGTAATTTTGAAATTACTATTCCAAAACTAAAATAATTTAACATATAATATTGTACATTAAAGCATTGCTACTCTTGTTACTGAATATTATGGTAAGAACCCAAATGTCATGATATCTGGTCTGGCTATAGTTAGTCATACCGTATAACAATAATGGTAATTTTAATTAATTTACATTCTAAACAAGAATACCCCTCAAATGAAATACAGTAAATAAATATTAATGAAATATACAAAATATTATATATAACAGCATAGTAGGTCCTTACTATATAACATATTCCAAACTATATATCTAGATAACATTCCCGTTATTAAGAAGTATTATCCTCCTCATATATTGGTTTATTGTAACCATATAATACGAACCTAATACATTATCATAGTACATCGATAAGTTAATAGAATTTAGTTATATTGATATTAATACGTGGGCCTCTCAATTTATGTCTATTTAACACATGAAGGGAGGTCTGGAGGCGTGGTGGAATATGAGAGAGAGAGAGAGAGAGAGAGAGAGAGAGAGAGAGAGAGAGAGAGAGAGAGAGAGAGAGAGAGAGAGAGAGAGAGAGAGAGAAAACAAACAAATACAAGGGATAAGTAAGTAGTGGCAACTACACATACAATATATAATGAAGATATGAGTTCACGCATACAAGCATATATATATATATATACACACACACACACACACACACTTACTAACTGACAAACAAGCAAATAACAATAACCAACCACTAAATGCGAAATATATAATTGAAAGAGATTGCCAGGTAGAGTACAAACCTCCGGCATTCCCTTATCCGTTTACAGAAGAGGGTATAAGTTGTTTGTTATTAAGGGGAGATTTTAACTTCGTAGTTATTTTTTCTGGACCCCCTTTTCCCTCATGTTTAGACCCATTCGTTTTACGATTTTAAGACGTTCACCCATAGTTATGGCAATTTTAAGATGTTTCGCTCATTTCTGCCAATTTTAAGACCTTTCGTACCATTAAGGTGTCGATTTTTCCTGGCCAGCGATAGCGATCTTGTAGTGTGGGAGAAATCGGCCTTCGGCCGAGATTTTTTTTTATATCGAACACATTTACAAATTTATCTCGAGGTGAGGTCTTGGGTGTAATTTTTGTTAAGTTTGATGGGGGTCTAGTGAGCAAACTAAAACCCTCTCCTTAAGGAATAGTCTGTCAAAGCTTACGATGATAAATATTTAGTACTAAGGCAAAACAAAGCTAGCACAAACTTCTCCGCCTCTCTCTCTCTCTCTCTCTCTCCTACCCGCTCCACTAACTCAATTAACCCCACTATTAATCTACAAACGCTCATAGGCACCATATCAAAAAATATCTCCTCCATCTTTCTCTCTCTCGTCTCTCCAGCGAACCAAAAATAACAGTAAATAAATAATAAAAGTATAAGCAAATAATTGGGTAAACACGCAGGCTGGGGTCGGATGTGGGGATGGGCCTCGATTGGGTTTACTTTTTAGTGGGTTCTATTTTGTTTGCCTTATTCGTTTCCGTCCTGATGGCTTGGGTGGCGCTTCGGCGGTTTTCACGGGTCTGCGTTCTTATTCCCGTGTTCTAATACTTTCGTTTTCTTCACACGAGCGTTTTTTTTTTTTTTATACTCGGCTCTCTCTCATTCTCTCTCTCTGAAATTATCACCACTCCTCTTCTTCCTCCCCTTAATTTCCCAACCCCTCTCTTCGTGAGAAAAAAAAACTCACTCTCACTCTCTCTCTCTCCGAAATTATCACCACTCCTCTTCCTCCCCTGAACCTCCCCCCCCCCCCCCCCCCTTCGTGAAAAAAAATCCTCGGAGCGGAGGCGGAGGGTCAATGCAAGCAATGTGTTATTAGCCAAATTGGAGGTGGACTGAATTTTGCGCAGGTTTGGGTGGTTTTGGGCGGGTTAGCGAAGAGATGGGATTGAGTTAAATGCAATGCGTAAAAGAGGCTTAAGGGGGTAGTGCTTGGTTTTTGGTCTATGTATTTATATATTAATTCATTTTTGAGTGTCCTCGCTAGACCTCCATCAAGCTTAGAACCCCCCCCCCCCCTAGACCCCCTTTCAAGATATATTTGTATATTTTTCAGTGTGTATTTATTATATTTTCTAGAATGTATGACAACCCTTTAGCACCAGCTTACCTGGAAAGTTACTTTTAATATATATTAAAAGTAACTTTCCAGGTAAGCTGGTGTTAAACCTCTCAAGCTCTAGCCTCCAGCCATGATTGTGTGTCATAGTCGTGTACAGGATAAATAAATAAATAAACATATCTCTCTCACTCTCTGTTGCTGTGTATATATATATATATATATATATATATATATATATATATATATATATATATATATATATATATATATATATATATAGAGAGAGAGAGAGAGAGAGAGAGAGAGAAAAAATATAAACAGGGAAGTGAACGTGAAGTTAAAAGTTGAAGTAAAGAATTTTCCATCAAAAATAGTTAAAGCTTAGAATGAAGTAAATAAGAGAAGAATGAATACAAATAGAGGATAATACTAGAGGAGTAAAATAATACAGGAACAAAACACGATTATGAAACACAGTCAGTTTATGGATTCATGCGTAATGGTGACACTTTTCAGAGGACTTCCGTAATAGCCTTCGGTTGGCGTAGCTAAATCAGTGACAATTAAAGCAGCCTCAACAGGATCAAGAGCTCTGGCGTGCTCATTTACAGTATATACCATTGTGTAGCGTTGACAGGGGGCATTAGTCGCACACATTCAGGAAATATTTTGTCAATGGTATGTATTTGTTTACTAATATATTTGGATGCCATATTTAAAACACACACACGCTTGAATATGCAAATATATATATATATATATATATATATATATATATACATATATTATGAGAACCTTCAATTATGTATAACTTAACTATTCATTATATTGTTAGTCACATATTATATTGTGGGTGCTTCGGAGATACCCCTTATAGTAATAGCGATTAGTTTGTGAATAATACCTGACACTGATGTACTGTATATATAATATGCCTGTGTACCTCTATGACACACCGCTGTCCTTCTCATTTATATAAACATAATCCCCAACTTACAATTATTTTTAGTTTCTTTAGTCTGGATTATCCCTTCCTCCCACTCTTTGCTGCAGTCTCACTTCCTCTACGTGAGTATTACCTTCAAGTAAGCATTAACTTGTGGCATTCTGTAATTTTAGAACTGTATTCTTTTCACGTACAATTTTACATTTTTAACGAGATATAATTTTAGGGAGTTTTATACTATGCTTAATTAAACACTATTTTAAATACCGGTAATTGGTTTGTTGTATCAAAGAAAGGAAAATAAGGTGCTACACAATGGTGAAAGTAGCACACACACACACACACATATCGATTGTCTGTAGATTTCAGCAACAATGACCCCCGGAATGTTGATAATCTTATGACTGGTAAACACATTTGAAATACAAATATAAACTGTACAATAGCCCGCACAAGTAGTTGATAGAATACTATATGATTGAAAGAAACACTGACTCAAGGCATGACATTGTTTCATAACATGACATGAACGTGTCAGAATCGTTCAATAATAGGTATTCTACTCAACACTGCAGACAATAATTGTACATATATTTAACAATTGGAAAAATAAAAAATAAATATATATATATATGTAAACCTGTGTATATATACTGTATATACATATATATATATAAATAGAATGGAGCACTTCCTGTATTATGGTGTACTGATATTTTTTCTCTCTCTCACTATCTCACTCTTTCTCTCTCTCTCTCTCTCTCTCTCTCTCTCTCTCTCTCTCTCCTTAGGCCGAAGTATGATAACAGGTGACAGGTGGAGAAACGGGGGGGAGGGAGAGGGTAAGAGTGAGGAGGGAGGGAGGGAGGGTGGAAGTAAAGGGGGGAAGAAGGAAAAGACGGGAGGAGGGAGGGAGGGGGCGAAGAGAATGAGGGAATAAAGTGGGGAGAGTGGGAGAGAGAAGGGAAATAGGTGAAGAAGGAAGGAAGGGCGAGAGAGATGGAGGTATAGTGAGAGAGGGAAGAAGGAGAAGAGGGAGAAGCAGAGGAGAAAAGGAGAAAAGAAAGTAAGAGAGAGAGAGGGAGGATATGAAACAAATGGGGAGGGGGGGAATGGAGGGAAAGAGAGTAGAGTGAGTGAGAAAGATATGAGAAGAAAGGAAGGAGATAACCAGGAAAGGGAGAGAGGCAGGATATATAGAAAGGAAGAAGGAAGAGAAAGATGTGAGAAAAGGGGAGGACGAGAACGAGAGATAGTGGAAGGAGATAGCCAGGAAAGGGAGAGAGGCAGGATATATAGAAAATACGAAGGAATAGAAGGATGTGAGAAAGGGGGGGGGGAAGGGAGGAAGAGAGAAAGGGAAAGGAGATAGAGAGATAGGGCTGGAGAAAGGTACTGTATGAGTGAGTTAAGTGTACTGATAGAGAGAGAGGAGGTGAGCTGGCAAGATATACTGTTTATATAGAAGGATTGAGAGAGAGAGAGAGAGAGAGAGAGAGAGAGAGAGAGAGAGAGAGAGAGAGAGAGAGAGAGAGAGAGAGAGAGAGAGAAAGAGAGAGAGAGAGAGAGAGAGCGAGAGCGAGAGCGAGAGAGAGAGAGAGAGAGAGCGAGAGAGCGAGAGAGAGAGCGAGAGAGAGAGAGAGGGGGAGGGGGTGGGCACGGAGGTAGAAGATATAGGGAGAGATAGGAAGGTAAAGTGGAGGAAAGGGGAGTGAATGACAGGTATATAGGAGAGAGAGAGAGAGAGAGAGAGAGAGAGCATGAAATATTTGTTCTGTAAATTTCACATAGCAAATTTGTTCAACTTATGAACTATCCATCACAGCGAAAGGATTAATAATGAACTCTATTAAAAACAATAATAATAATAATAATAATAATAAAAACAAAAGGAGTCAAAATGTGTCAGGTAATGTGATACAAAATGTAATATAACTATTTGATATACACAATAAATCTGGCACAACCGCTGTAATATAAACTAGAAACTATGACGAAAAAAACAATTCATAAAATATTAATACTAAAACGCTAGATTCAACAATCACATAAATATTATATGGTAAACTTTATGGAAAACAACAAATAAATGTACAAATATGTATAAGGGAGGAAAATGTTTCAGTGTTGAGAGAACCTTCCTGCCCTAGGGATACACACACACACACACACACACACACACTTACAAACACACAAACCCCTTCCCCCCACAACACACAAAAAGACGCGCGCACAAACACTCCCATGCAAAAATACACACATGCACTCACTCACAACCAGACACACAAACACATACACACCCACAATACAAACTGTGCATATAAATATAATGTTCAGACACTAGGTTATAAGAATACACATCTTGCTTTCACACATGGTATTCTAACCTACCCCTCTCCTCCTCTCTCTCTCTCTCTCACTCACTCACTCACTCACTCACTCACTCACTCTCTCTCTCTCTCTGTCACACACACATACACACACAAACGGTAATCCCTACTCCAACACCTTTACCTCCCTCCCCTTCTCCTCCACCACTCTGTTACTGAAAGAGAGAGAGAGAGAGAGAGAGAGAGAGAGAGAGTGTGAGTGTGTGAGAGTGAGTGACTACGAGTAATAAACATAATATAATGCATGTAAATAGAGAGCAAGACTGCATGTTGGATTGATTTGAGATCATTCAATATTCAAACTATTCAGACTCTCATGTGCCGGTGTAAAGGACTCTTACTATATCACTGAAATAATTGACAACATTGAAAATAGTACATCTGACATCACTAGAATATATTGATGCATTTTGTCATACCAATATACTGTATTATTGCAATATAAGCAAAAATATACTGTATATACACCTATTCATATATGCACCCATACATACATACATGTTGTATATACGTGCAGTACAACCACATAAGTCACATATAATATTCAAATCATAAACAAAAACAAGATATACAGTATAGTTTATATACTGTAAAATTTAATATACTGTAAATTTACAGCCAATTTGCTCTAGCCCTTTTTGAGTTGAGTTTGCAGTTGCCTACTTACAGCGAATAGATGATAGTAAGAGAAAGGAACAACAAAACAAAGAAGATTTACATAGAAACACTGAACATTATGACCCTAGCAAGGTGATAAGTAAATGAGAGAGAGAGAGAGAGAGAGAGTGAGTGATAGAGAGAGAGAGTGAGAGTAATAGAGAGAGAGAGAGAGTGAGAGAGAGAGAGAGAGAGAGAGAGAGAGAGAGAGAGAGAGAGAGAGAGAGAGAGAGAGAGTGATAGAGAGAGAGAGAGAGAGTGATAGAGAAAGAGAGAGAGAGAGAGAGAGAGTGAGAGTGATAGAGAGAGAGAGAGAGAGAGAGTGAGAGAGAGAGAGAGAGATAGAGTCCTGAAAGTCAATGGACCGTGTATTTTTTAAACCCTCGGCCAAACATGATCCCTTTCAAGCACTTTTTTTTTTTTTTTTTTTTTTTTTTTTTTTTTTTTTTTTTTGTCCCCCAGCCGTTCCGGTCGGTGAAATAATATAATAAAAAAGTTATATGGAAGGATTAAGTGACTGTGAAAATGGAAGTTAAAATCGGAATAAAAAGAAAAAAAGAATGGGAACGAATCAAATTGTAGTGTGTGTGTGTGCCAGAGTCACAATGCGGTTTCCGTAAAGATCGAGGAACTATTGACATGATTTTTACTATACGTCAATTGCAAGAAAAATGCAGGGAACAAAATAAAGAAATTTTTATAGCCTTCATTGATCTGTCAAAAGCCTTTGATACCGTAAATCGAGAAACATTGTGGAATATTCTCCGTTCTTTGGCTGTCCACCAAAATTTGTGGCACTTGTAAGGCAGTTTCATGATGGCATGACGGCGAGAGTCACTGCAGGAGGCCATGCATCTGAACCATTTGCTGTTAATGCCGGAGTCAGACAAGGGTGTGTACTGGCACCAGTCCTTTTCAAAAAAAAATTAATATGCGTTATAATCTTCTTCATAGGACTATAGCAAACAGAAGTGGAATCAACATAGACTATAGACTAGATGGCAACCTCTTCAACATTCGTAGATTTCAAGCAAGAACAAAAGTCTCTATGGAAAATATCCTGGAACTTCAGTATGCAGATGATTGTGCTCTTGTAGCTCACTCGCCAGAGGAACTAGAAATCGCGCTTGAAGCTGCAGCAAGTGCTTACTCCAGAATGGGCCTGTCAGTTAACATCCAGAAAACACAAATAATTTCTCAGTGGTCAGCTCAGATACCACCTGTGCAGCCAGTGTTCAGATTAGCAGGAGAGGAGATAGCACAAGTTCCTTCCTTCAAGTATCTGGGAAGCTTCCTGTCTGAAACGGCCAGTATTGACGATGAGGTACAACACCGACTGAGACAAGCTGCAGCATCTTTTGGCCGCCTACAAGAGAGAGTTTTCCAAAATAATCACCTGACTCTTTGTACCAAAGTGGCTGTATATAATGCTGTGTGTTTAACCACTTTGCTCTATGGTTGTGAGACATGCACGACATATAGACGCCATATACGACCCCTGGAGGCTTTCCACATCAGATGCCTCCGACAGATTATGGGTATAACCTGGCAGGACCGTGTTCCTCATATAACAATACTTGAAAGAGCCAACAACACCAGTATTGAGACCCTTATCATCAAACAACAACTCAGATGGGTTGGGCATGTCATCCGTATGCCAGAGGAGAGACTACCTCATAAAATACTATATGGACAGCTGCATGAAGGCCACAGAGCAGCTGGAGGACCAAAATTAAGATACAAAGACAGTATAAAGAAAATACTAAAAAGGTGCAATATACAACCAACTGCACTTGAAAACTTAGCATCAGATAGACCACTATGGTGCTCACACTGCCAGCAAGGAGCGAAGGAACTGGAACGTCAGAGGAAACACCACCAGCAGGAGAAGAGGGCCCGGAGACATGCACGCCGGGAACAACCAGCACCTCCTAACCCGGACTACCAGTGCCCAGACTGTGGCAGGATATGTGCATCACGGATAGGACTCTACAGTCATCGTAGAACTCACAACAGATGAATGCAGGAAGGGAACGTCATCATCGGACTACGATGGACTACCATAAGCAAGTAAGCAAGTGTGTGTGTGTGTGTGTGTGTGTGTGTGTGTGTGTGTTCTTTCGTGCGTGCATGCAAAGTATACTATGTATATATTTTACATATTGTATAAGAACTAGCTGAGAATCAACAACAATTACCTGCACACTCACATATTCACAATTGAGTATATAAATCAATCCACACACACACATACAGACCAGACAATGAATATACACACAAGCATTAACTAACATACACACACAAACACAAACTAAAAAAAATACCCACCCATCCCCACCCACATACAAATTATATATATACACCCTCTAAAATTCCCGACCCCTATACTTCCCGACCCCCTATAATTTCCGACCCCCTATAATTCTCGACCCCCTATAATTTCCGACCCCCTATAATTTCCAACCCCCTATAATTCCCAACTCTCTATAATTCCCAACCCTCTATAATTCCCGATCCCCAATAATTCCCAACCCCCTATAATTCCCAACCCCTATAATTTCCGACCCCCTATAATTCCCGACCTCCTAAAATTCCCGACCCCATATAATTACCGACCCCCTATAATTCCTGACCCCCTATAATTCCCGACCCCCTATAATTCCCGACCCCCTATAATTCCTGACCCCTTAAAATTCTCGACCCCCTATAATTTCCAACCCCCTATGATTACCGACCCTCTATAATTCCCGACCCCCTATAATTACCGACCCCCTATAATTCCCGACCCCCTATAATTCTCGACCCCCTATAATTCCCAACCCCCTATAATTCCTGACCCTTAAAATTCCCGACCCCCTATAATTTCCAACCCCCTATGATTACCGACCCTCTATAATTCCCGACCCCCTATAATTCTCGACCCCCTATAATTCTCGACCCCCTATGTATATAATTGTGCAGCCATCATTATCACAAGCGGACGATATATTACGACCAATTAAATCAGGCGTATCACATTTCTCTTTCACATTAAAATACTGGCGTCATGTGATGGCCAAATTAAAAAGGGGAGGGATGATTTTATTATGCTTGTGTTTCTGAGTGCAGTTAGGTCAAGGATAGGCTTTTTTTTGGGGGGGGTGTAAATAGTTTTGGTAGTGATAATAGTAATGATGAAACATAGTGATAAAAAATACGTATGAGCTCGTAAGCCTAAAAATAGTCTAATAATGAATATAATAATAACAACAACAACAATACTACTACTACTATTACTACAACTACTATTACTGCTATTACAACTACTACTATTACTATCAGTAACTTGAATATGTTATGAAGACACAATATGGATAATAAATGACTGAAAAAGTAGAGTTTTGTCTTCATCCAATGCCTATTCGGGAATCAGCGCTGAATACTGATTCGCTGACTTAATGAACGAGTGACTGGCTGATTGACAGGATGAAGTTGATCTACTGAATTGGTGCCTGACTCCCTGACTAGATAACAAACGAATCCACTACCTGACTAACTATGTGATAGACTGAATGACGAATTAACTGTATGACTCTCTGGCATATGCTATAATTGAATGGATGGTTGACTATCTAATTGAAGTAAGAAATGACTAACTGACTAACGAGTCAACTACCTGACTAACTACTGTATGTGAGAAATTGAATGACGAATTAATTGTATGACTGACTGGCATATGCTATAATTGAATGGATGGTTGACTATCTAATTGAAGTAAGAAATTACTATCTGCCAGCTAGGTTGACTAACAGACTAAAGGACTCTGACTGAATTACTGACTTGTTAACTGACTGATATTGTTGCGCAATGACTCAATGACCTACTTAGCTAAGAAACTATCTGCAAATACCTCAATCTGTCAATGGCTCAACACTACACACACACACACACACACGCGCGCGCTATTTGCTCTTGATTTTCCCCAGGAAATCGGTCTACCTTCTTTAATATGGGTTTGTGGAGAGAGAGAGAGAGAGAGAGAGAGAGAGAGAGAGAGAGAGAGAGAGAGAGAGAGAGAGAGAGAGAGAGAGAGAGAGAGAGAGAGAGAGAGAGAGGCAGAGCGAGAGAGAGAGAGAGAGAGAGAGAGATTTACTTGGCAATTGTTTTTTGATCTCTCTATATCAATATCGATATTCCTCTATAGGTAAGCCTATATTTTCCATATCCATTACCATATATGAAGTTCTTTTCATACTCTGACCTCTGGAAAATGGTTAATAGACTTGAAATATACTATTACTATCTCTATATACTGTATATGTCTATCAATTAATTCATCCATCCATTATCTATCTCTCTCTCTATCTATAATTATTCTAACTATTATTCTATCCATTCGCTCATCAATTCATTCATAACAAATCTATTTATCTGATTCTACCAAATTACTAATTTCTCAATCTACCCATCTATCTCTAGGCCTGTATATCTATCCATACATACAACTAAATTATATATTTACACATTCATCCATTCATTCATTACCTATCATCTGAGTCTATCTAATCATTCATTCCTCACTCACAACATCTATCTATCTCCCATTCATTCATTACCTATCATCTGAGTCTACCTAATTATTCATTCCTCACTCACAACATCTATCTATCTATCTCCCTATGTATCTATCCGCCATCTATCTGTGTGTGTGTGTCTCTCTCTCTCGTAGTAAACACATCCCTTCCATCTGTAGGGGAGGAAGACAAATATTACCATAGATCTTCACGGATTTACCTTCAAGAGGGGTGGAGAGAGAGAGAGAGAGAGAGAGATACAGAGAGAGAGAGAGCGAGAGATATAGAGAGAGAGCGAGAGATATAGAGAGAGAGCGAGAGAGATAGAGAGAGAGAGAGAGAGAGAGGATAATCACTACGTACAAAGCATATGCTACATGGAGAAAACTAAACATCAGACATTACCAATAAGACATGACAAATAATAACGAAAAGTAAATCATCTAAACACCAAGGCCGAGATAAAAACGGCTTAAACAGTCGAAATCAGAACCCCACAATCATTCCAAAGAAAGTTCAACAATCATACATACATAGACGATCTGTCAACCAAACATTGTCCATTTATAATAACACTTTAACCCTTTCAGTAAATAATGGCACATTTAGTTTTTGTCTTGGTTTGTTTTTTTTTTCTTTTTTTATTCTGGCTTTTACTAGACGATTGTATTCAGGTTAGGAAGGGGATATGCAAGTCGGAAGAATATTTGAGGCGGTCATTATCCATTAAAACTTCCACAGATATATCCTAAACTGCATAAAACTGTCGAATGAGAGCCGGAATAAAAGGAAGAACGATATCCTAGACAGAAAGGGTTAAACAATCACACTTACCAATAATCGGCCTCCCTTCCCGTCAAGCCAACTTACCTGAAAACAAGAATACATTGATTAATCTAAAAGCATTAATACACATAAGCATAAACATAAACATTACCGTATATTATAATTAATCGTAAAATAATAATAATTATAATAATAACAATATAACTTTCACAACATACAATGTGTATTTCACAAAATATAGGCCTATATTAAATTAAACAATATACGGAACAAATAATTCAAATATATATATATATACCGGTATATATATATATATATATTCCTAACTGCAATGGCTTACTCTGGTGAATTTCTGAGGTATCCCGCTGAGAGCATAATGGTTAGGGAAACAGAGAGGGGTGGCACAGATCACAGGCTGAATTAAGACGTGGTATAAATAATTAAGCGAGAGAGAGAGAGAGAGAGAGATTTCAGAAATTGTACAATGTCTCTAACGATGAGTCTGTATTGATCGTGTACGAGATATTAATTTATTATATAAAAATGCTTGACTTGCAAGTATAGAGCAAAAGTAAAAACAAACTCGTGGCTTAATAATTTTTCTTGCGTAATTAGACCTCCTCCCCCCATATCCTCCACCATCTACACCCCCTCCTTCTCTTTCCCCATGTTCTTAACTACCATCACCTTCCACCCACGTCTTTCAACACCACCACCTCCACACGTCCTCCACCACCACCACCTCCTTCCCCCACGTCCACCTTCCCCCAGCGTCCTCCACCACCACCTCCACCTTATCCCGTCCCCGGCGGCTCCTCCACCCCCTCCTCTTCCCCTTCTTCCCTCCCCATCACCCCCTTCTTCCCTTCCCCCACCCCTCCTTCCCTCCTCCTCCACCTCTTCTCCTAGTACATCACAATTGTGCAATATTCCAGAATGCAGAATTTCTCCCACCATATATCCCGAATGGAGAGGAGGAGGCGAATGGGGAGGAAGAAGAAAAAGACGAATAGGTGATGGAGGACGAAGAGTAGTAAGAGGAGGGAGAGGAGGAGGATACGGAGGGATAATGCGGCATAACAGGTAATATAGAATACGAAGAAGAAGAAGAAGAAGAATTGCTTGCGATCAATATTAAGGAAGGAGGAGGATGAACAGGAAGGATAGGAGAAGGAAGAGACAATAAATGTGGGAGTGGGGAACAGGAAGGAGAGATAGATGATAGGCCTAGAATTTGATACACAAATCAAGTGACAACTATGTGTGTGTGTTTCCGTGTTTCTCTGAGTGTGTGCTTCTGTCTGTATGTGTGTGTATATATGTATATGTATAATAATAGTAATAATAAAAATAATAATGTATGTATGTACAGTATAATACTAATGCATATACCCCAGAGAGAGAGAGAGAGAGAGAGTGGGCCATGCATACACAGGTAGACATAGCATTATATGCATAGGTGGGTAACGTATTATGTTTTTATACAAGTACACTAGATGTACTTGTGTGCATGAATGCATATACTGTATGTATACATATCGTAAATATGTACCCATATGATGATACAAAACAAATATATAAATAAATAAATGAATAATCAAAAACACATACACACGCACAAACATACATCCATATATACAAACATACACAGTAACCACACACACACACACACACAACAGAACACACCCACACACAACACAACAATTTAACATACACACACACACACACACGACACAATTCAATAGACACTCGCACGCACGCACGCACACCACAACAAACACACACAACACAACACACACACACACACACACACACACACACAACACAACACACAACACATCACACACACACACAACACATCACACACACAAACTGTCAAAGGCCCCCAATACAAACAGAAACAGGCCGCACTAGAATGCAACAACTAGACTGGAGTACTAGACCATTGGTTCGGTTGTGTCGGAGAACCAGAGAAAAGACAAATGTTTACAAAATATTAAAACAAGTCAAAATTGGTTGGTTTATATTACTAATCTTTAAACCATTGTAGTACTTATGACACTATTTTGCAATATATTCTGGTTCTCTTTAGGCAATTTTATGCAGGTTGAAAAGGATCTCTAGGATTCTACTATTTCATTTTAAAGATAAACATAGATATGCAGTCGATACCGAGTTGATATAATATATACATAATAGTCTCAATCCCAGATATTTTAAAGTAATGGTTATCCTATGTTAATCAATCATTTCAGTCTATGTAAGCTGCATAAATGAGTCTAGTGGTAGCTATGTTAACTATTGTTGTCTATGTATAATTGTATATGAAGGAGAGAAAAGGCAGGCTGCCTGTAACGAGTGTCTCCCCAATGCCAAAAGAGTGACAGAGCCAAGAAACAGAAAGACAGGTTAAATCAGATATATTGACAGACAGACAGACTGTGATGTCACGCTATCTACGTTTTTCAAATGATATCTCTCTATACCTACGAGCATACTGTATACTGTATATCTCTCTATACCTACGAGCATACTGTATACTGTATATCTCTCTATACCTACGAGCATACTGTATACTGTATATCTCTCTATACCTACGAGCATACTGTACACTGTATATCTCTCTATACCTACGAGCATACTGTACACTGTATATCTCTCTATACCTACGAGCATACTGTATACTGTATATCTCTCTATACCTACGAGCATACTGTATACTGTATGTCGTCTTTGTACCATATACTGTATAGCCCCTATTCCCTTGCCTCCTACTTAAACACTAGGTATACCTTATATTATATTTCATGTGTCGTCTGCATTACTTGAACACCAGTAGTAACACACTCACACACACACACATACATTCTCTCTCTTTTCTCTCTCTCTCTCTCTCTATATATATATATATATATATATATATATATACTGTATATATAGTATATATTATATATATAGATAAATAGATAAATATAGAAAGACAGAAAGAAAAAGAAATAACTCAAGAAATAAAATAAAAAAAAAATAAAAAAGAAAGAGAGAGAGAGAGAGAGAGAGAGAGAGGTGGGTGGTGATTGGTTTGCAATAAGGGATGGTCAAGCGGCGGTACATGAGTGGACAGGCTTCGATGGAGTGATTAAAAGGGGAGGCTTGGCTTTTATGGACCCCCTTCTCCCTCATGTTTAGCCCTATTAGTTTTGATTGTTTTTAAACGTTCGTCCCATTAGTTTGGCGATTTTAAGATCTTCAGTGCCATTTAGGTGTCGATTATTTTAAGATCTTCAGTGCCTATTTTAAGATCTTCAGTGCCATTTAGGTGTCGATTATTTTAAGATCTTCAGTGCCATTTAGGTGTCGAGTATTTTAAGATCTTCAGTGCCATTTAGGTGTCGAGTATTTTAAGATCTTCAGTGCCATTTAGGTGTCGATTATTTTAAGATCTCCAGTGCCATTTAGGTGTCGATTCTTCAGTGCCATCGATTATTTTAAGATCTTCAGTGCCATTTAGGTGTCGATTATTTAAGATCTTCAGTGTCGATTATTTTAAGATCTTCAGTGCCATTTAGGTGTCGATTATTTTAAGATCTTCAGTGCCATTTAGGTGTCGATTATTTTAAGATCTTCAGTGCCATTTAGGTGTCGATTATTTTAAGATCTTCAGTGCCATTTAGGTGTCGATTATTTTAAGATCTTCAGTGCCATTTAGGTGTCGATTATTTTAAGATCTTCAGTGCCATTTAGGTGTCGATTATTTTAAGATCTTCAGTGCCATTTAGGTGTCGATTATTTTAAGATCTTCAGTGCCATTTAGGTGTCGATTATTTTCTGGCGAACGATAGTGAGCCTGTAAGTTAGGAGTACATTTTTCGACCCAAAAATGTACACATTTATTTCTAAGGGATGTCTTGTGGGTATTTTTGTTTATGTTTGATAGAGGTCTTGGAAGGAAACAAAAACATAACACAAATAATTTAAATGACGAAATGAAAACAAATATGCCCTTAACCCTTTCAATAAACGAGGATGTTCTTCTTAATTATATCCATGTTATTAATAGATGAATGTATTTACTTTAGGAAGAAAATTGGAAGTAAAAGGGTTAACTAATATAGTTCTTGCCCCCTTTGATTCCTAGAGATCCGTCAAGAATTGCATAAAATCATCTAAGATAGCCAGAATATAATGCAGAAACGCACTATTATATCCTGGTGCCTGAAGGGGTTAAATGATGATGGGCAGAGCTACAAGGAGTAAAGCCGGTATCACACGAGAGCTTTTATAGTCAAACAAATTCTGGTAACAATGCTGGACTATTTGGCACTGGTATCGGAAACTAGACTGATGATAGATGATTAATTTAGCTAACCGAAATATTTTAGATGTTGATCTCATAAGCTGCCAGACCAGTGTTGAGGATAAATGTTGAGGGAAAAAGTGCTCGTGTGATACCGGCTTTACATGGAGTAAATGCAGTAGTATCTCGTGTGTGGTATTCATATTGGGGTTGGCATATACTGTATAAGTTATTGCCTATATTGTCAACTTAATTAATAAGTATATGAGAGAGAGAGAGAGAGAGAGAGAGAGAGAGAGATCCACTAATGCCTGTGTGTAAATACTGACTGGTGGGGGGCAGGGGGGGGGGGGGGGGGCGGCCATCTGTTTTTTCTCTGGCCCTGTCCAATCTACATTCCTCTACGGCCCACCACAAAGACTGGCTCTCTCTCTCTCTCTCTATCTGGCTCTCTCTCTCTCTCTCTCTCTCTCTCTCTCTCTCTCTCTCTCTCTCTCTCTTTCTCTCTCAGACACATAATATATACTCTCTCTCTCTCATACACACATATATATATATATATATATATATATATATATATATATACTTTCACCCATTCGTCATTATATAATCATCACTGACTAATCACACTTTTACCTCATATTCTTACTTTCATTCAGGTTTATACTGTATTTATATTTATTATACGTGGTGTGTGTATGTGGGTGGGTGGGTGTGTGTGTGTGCTTGCTTTTTTTTTTCTAGGTGTTTTTTCCGGTCTTTTCAGTCATTAGCTTTGTTAGTTCCCTACCAACTAATTGTCATGTGTTACGCTTCCTCGTTAAGCCTGTTTTTCTTTCCTTGGGTATATGAGTGGAATGACGAGGAAATTACAGATGCTATTACAATCGGATGAATTAATATCTACATACAAGTAATAACAATATATTAATACAGTTATATACAAACTACATTTGTTGTGGGCTCGAATCAACTGGTGGACGCGTTAACCCATTAACCCTACCACAA
>CM064570.1:716121-736121 GCA_032716605.1 Paralithodes platypus
CAACTATTAGAAGATTTTATTCGGCTTAGGAAGGATCTGTGGTAGTTAAATGGATTAATTGAGATAGTCTGTAGCCTTATAATTGCTTGAGGTCCATCCAAAGCTTTGTAAACTCATCTAATAGTTGCTAGAATATAATTAAAACTACGTCACTGGTACTGTATGGGTTAAAATATATTACGCTAGAATTCTGTTATGCTGTGTTAGATTAGAATGGGTAAATTTGGTCAAGGTTAGGCTAGTTCTGGCTAGATTTAGATATTTTACGGAAGATGAAATAATATATTTAAGCTTGATGAAGGTCTAGGGAACAAATTAATAACCTCCCCTTAAGTAATGTGGGCCAGCTCCTGGTCCTTAGGTGACTTTGTAAAGTATCTCTGGTGCATATGTTTAGTAAACCATATACAGTATCTCTTTCTCTAACGCACACTCTCACCCAGTTTCACACTCACACTCACACATACACACACACACACACATATACACGCACGCACACACACTCACACACTCACACATACGCACACGCACTCACTCACTCTCTCTCTCTCTCCCCCTTTGAAAATACAACTACACAGAAATGCCCTCTCAACCCTTTTGGGCCCACCATTAAGGACTATTTTATGGATGATTTGTAATGGAAATTGGCCCTTACGCGAACGAGTTGATGGGAGGGTATTGGTCTTTAAAGATATGAAGGGGGAGGGGTGGGGGGTGGGGGGGGGGGGGCAATGATTTGTAGTGGCTGTAATGGGCCAAAAATGGAAGGGAGAGAAAAAAGCTACAAGGAATTACAAGACATAATTATTATGTAATTACCTTGAAGTTCATTTCTTTAATACAAATGAAATAATGGAACTACAGCTCACTCACTGCAGTGTGTACTACATATTATTTACTAACTTATTGAACTGCTCTAGTTAATTATTATGTTCTCTCCACTAACCAACTACTAACGGCATTTGTTCCAGGTAGAACTTAATACATATTGTAGAAAGATAAACATATGATTAAAACAAATTTAACCACTGATAATAACAAACACCAAAAAATATTTACTTTCAATATTTGCAGTATTGAAAAGTCTCAACTAAGATTGTATTAATCGATATACACCAACTTATACTTCTTCGATATTAAAGGCACCTGCCATATTTAAATCCAGTCACTTGGCCTGTGAATATCTATACGTAAATATCCTCACCTGAGAGAGAGAGAGAGAGAGAGAGAAAGAGAAAGAGAAAGAGAGAGAGAGAGAGAGAGAGAGAGAGAGGTAACATAATCCCAATCTCCCTCATACACTTTTACTCTTCTGTGATATTAGTCTCGCCTCGCCTAGCTCTAGCTCTCCCCCCTCTCTCTCTGTCTGTCTCTCTCTCTCTGTCTCTCTCTCTCTATATATATATATATATATATCTATATAATTGCCTTACATTCTATATATGTATCTCAATATATCTATCTATCCCTCCCCTATCCATCTTCTTCCAATCACCACGCTCCCCTTGCTTTCTTATTCAATTTCCTCCCTAACTCTCAAAACAACACATATTCTCTCTCTCTCTCTCTCTCTCTCTCTCTCTCTCTCTCTCTCTCTCTCATTTCTTTACAGCATTGCACTTAATTTTTCAAGCGTCGTAACTTATTACAGCGATGACTAGTGAAACAGAGGACTTGTAAAATTGATGTTGCTAGCGAATGTGTGATGGGTAGTAATCGTTATGGAGTTAAGAGTGTGTGTGTGTGTGTGTGTGTGTGTGTGTGTGTGTGTGTGTGTGTGTGTGTGTGTGTGTGTGTGTGTGTGTGTGTGTGTGTGTGTGTGTGTGTGTGTGTGTGTGTGTGTGTGTGGGTGTGTGTGTGTGTGTGAGAGAGAGAGAGAGAGACCGAGGGAGAGAGAGAGGGGGGGGTATACAAAATCAGCAACATCTTAACAACATACACTTATATATGAAGGAAAAGGTTTACTGCAATACAAATTTAATATAAATAAATGTATGCAAGAGACAATGAAAGAAAACCAATTAATCAAGACATAAAACATTGTGATAAAGGACAAAATACCATTTACGTTCACGTCGATCGCCATTTGTTCTGCTTATTTCGTTTATGAAGGTTTAGGGATCCACTTTAGTAAGGTTTTTAAAATACGGATGTCACCCCTGTATTCTAAACCCACACTTTAGTGCTGCTCTAAAGCTTCACGAACTAAACTAGCAGAAACAAATAGTGATCTTTCTGAAAACCAATTATATTTAGCCGTTTATCCCAATTGACACTCTGTTGTATTAAATTCGTTTGATATAGAGTTAGGGAAGCACTTAAGGGTGCTTCTAAAATACGGGATAAGTCCTCAAAAGTCTTTCTACTTTTCTATCTATCCGTCAATCTATCTATCTATCTATCTATCTATCTATGTGTCTGTCTATCCACGTATGTATAATTATCTATATGTCTATCTATCTATCTATCTATCTAACCATCTATCTGTCTATCTATCTATCTCATGGTGAAAGGTAGTCCAAGCTCTAAAAGCCTAGCGCAGTAAACCAGGGACCATGTACAGTAAGTGGAATAGAGGTGTTGGACTTTATGCTCTATTGAAGGGGCTCTAAATTGTCCAGTGTAGAGCCGTCCAGCGTCAATAGGTACAGTGACGCCAGGCTCTAGACAGGGTGAGGCAGGGTGAGATGGAATGGGACAGGGTGAGTTAGAATGGGACACGGTGAGGTAGAATGGGACAGGGTGAGGTAGAATGGGACAGGGTGAGTTAGAATGGGACAGGGTGAGGTAGAATGGGACAGGGTTAGATAGAATGGGACAGGGTGAGATAGAATGGGACAGGGTGAGGCAGGGTGAGATAGAATGGGACAGAGTGAGATAGAATGGGACAGGGTGAGGCAGGGTGAGATAGTATGGGACAGAGTGAGTTAGGGTGAGACAGAATGGGACAAGGTGAGACAAGGTGAGTTAGTATGGGACAGGGTGAGATAGAATGGGACAGGGTGAGGCAGGGTGAGATAGAATGGGACAGAGTGAGTTAGGGTGAGACAGAATGGGACAAGGTGAGACAAGGTGAGTTAGTATGGGACAGGGTGAGATAGAATGGGACAGGGTGAGGCAGGGTGAGATAGAATGGGACAGAGTGAGTTAGGGTGAGACAGAATGGGACAAGGTGAGACAAGGTGAGTTAGTATGGGATAGGGTGAGATAGAATGGGGCAGGGTGAGTTAGGGTTAGTTAGACTGGGAAAGGGAGAGTTAGAATGGGTTAGGGTGAGTTAGTAAATTGAAACAGGATAAAGCAAAATGAGACAAAATGAAGCAGAATGAAAAAAAAATAAGCAAAATGAGACAAAATGAAGCAGCATGAGACAGACTGAGGCCGAGTAAGGCAGCCCAGTAATCACAATTTAATCAGGTGTATGGCAGAGCAGGCCAGAATTTCATTAATGGTGTTCATAAAACTGTCACCAACCCCTTACCCCCCCCCCCCCCCCCCTTCATCCATACCCATTAGATAGCCCATTAAGGTGTTTTTTGGGGGGACCCCTTCTCCCTCATGGTTAGCTCCATTAGTTTTGAGATTATAAGACGTTCGCTCCTCCCCCCCCCCCCCCCACCACCACCACCCATAGCTTGACGAGTTAAACCCCCGGGGGAAAGCATTAGCAACCATCCCCACCCTTAGAAACCATTATAAACCATCCCCACCATTAGAAACCCCCGAGGAATCCATTGGAAACCATCCCCACCCTTAGAAACCCCTCGGGAATCCATTAGAAACCATCCCCACCCTTAGACACCATTCCCACCCTTAGAAAACCCCCGGAAAACCATTAGAAACCATCCCCACCTTTAGAAACCCCCCCCCCCCCCTCCCCTCGGGGAAACCATTGTAAACCATCCCCACCCTTAGAAACCCCCGGGGAAACCATTGAAAACCATCCCCACCCTTAGAAACCCCCGGGGAAACCATTGTAAACCATCCCCACCCTTAGAAACCCCCGGGGAAACCATTAGAAACCACTCCCGGGCTGACCTTTCTCCCTGCTTTATTTAACCGCCACTTCAACAGTCAATAATGCTCCTCCTGTAACTCCAATTCTCTCTTTTCCTCTCGTTTCTTATTTCCTCCACTTCCTTTTATGTCATGCTTTACTATTCTTTGAAGGTTCTGTTTTCTCTACTAGAATATAAACCTGACCACCTCAATTGGATCGTAAGGACTGTGTATGGTCCATTAATTATAGGTACGCCAGAAATCGTGAGCACTTACCTCTTTAACTCAAAAAGGGCTAGAACAAATGGGCTGTACAATTCCACACTAATTCCCTGGCTGACCCTACCCAAATGGTAGGAATATACGCTTGATTACGCTTGTCGTGTTTTTAGTTATATAGGTTGGTGTTCAAGATTGTTGGCCTATTTATAAAGAATAGATTTAACTCACTCTCACTCTTATTGTATTCCTCTCTCTCTCTCTCTCTCTCTCCTTCTTCTTTTCTATCCTTTCCTTCAACTTTCCTTTTCTATCGGATATACCACCTCGTTTGGATCGTAAGGTCTGTGTGGCCAGTGTCTCTATGTACATCTATGTATGTAAATCTCTCTCTCTTTATCTCCTCCCTCCCCCTCACTCTCCTCGTCACTTAAACAACTTGATATGGAAGTGTCAAGTAGACCTTCCCTTCCTTCCTTCCCTCACTTCCTCATTCGCTACTTCCTTCCTTTCTTTCCTCCCTCCTTCGTGACTTCCTTCATTTTCCTACCTCTCTCCTTCCTTCTCTCCCTTCTTTGCTTCCCTTTTTCTCTACCTCCTTCCTTATATCCCTCTCTCCCTTCTTCGCTTAATCGTTACTTCCCTCTTTGTTCCTTCCTTTTTAACTTTCTTCCTTACCTCGTTCGGTCCTTCCTTCCTTCTTCGCTTTGACTCTTCCATCCTTCGCTCTTTCATTCCTTCCCTAACCTCCTCCTTCCTTCGATCCTACCTTCATTTTCTCTCTCTTCTTCGCTCCTTCCTTACCTCCATCCTTCCTACCTTCTTTCCCTCGCTCCTTCGTTCCTTTCTTAATTACATTTCTTACTCCGTTGCCTCTATCCTCTCTCCCTCCTTCGTCCCTTCTATCCTTTCCTTACCTCCACCTCCCGCCCCCTCTCTCTTCTTCGTTCTCTCCTTCCTCCTCATCTTGATTATTTATCCTTCTCCCTTTTTCATTTATTCTTCTCTTCCCTTTCTATAATTATGTCTGCCTACTTCCCCACTTTATTCCTTCCTTCCTACCATATCTCCTTAATTCCTTCCATACCACATCTTTGCACTCCTTTCTGTTTATCTTTTCATGTCTCGCTTCTTTCTTATTTCTTTTATTTATATGTTCCATTCCTTTTCTTCCCTACTTTCTTAGTTTGTCTGCTTTATCCAACCTATTATTTATGTACTCATATATTCCATTCATATGTTGTCATTACTCTCAAACTCTAATCTCTCTCACTCTTTCTTTAACTTCCTCTCTCTCTCTCTCTCTCTCTCTCTCTCTCTCTCTCTCTCTCTCTCTCTCTCTCTCTCTCTCTCTCTCTCTCTCTCCCTCTCCCTCCCTGGAGGAATCAAACAGCGAAATTTAAAAGTGATTCAGCACGATTTTCTTCCCCCCTCCTTCCGTTTCCCTCTCACCCCTTTCTTCCTCTCTCTCTCTCCTTTCATATTGTATATTTTTTGTATTAGACATTTCATCTTGTTTTCTTACAATCATTAGTTAACTTTATATGCATCCCTTTAGTTTGTATGTATTGATTTTCTTTTTATATTATTCTTTTCTCTTATTTCAGTTTTTTCTCTCGACTTCTTTCTTCTTACATTCATTTTTTTCATGTCTCGCTCACACCCCTTCTCCTTTGTATCAGATTATCCCTCTCCTTTCCTTCACTCGTCTCTTCCTGTTGTTCCTGTTTCCGTTTTTCTCTCACTTCTTTCTTCCACTTCGCCTTTTTACGTTTTCCTTTTTTTTTTTTTACATTTTCCTTTATCTTCACCCTGTTATATTTACTGTTCTGTTTAATGTTTATTTAATATTTTTGTTTGTGTTTTTTCATTTTTTTTCCTATTATTATATTGTACTACTCGTAGTTCTCCTTTTTCACATCTCTCTCTCTCTCTCTCTCTCTCTCTCTCTCTCTCTCTCTCTCTCTCTCTCTCTCTCTCTCTCTCTCTCTCTCTCAGTAATCAGACTCCACACCCCCTCCTTTCCATTCACCTTTTCTCCCTTGCCAACTTCCCTCCTCCATTCTTCTTCCTCCTTCTATTTTGCCTTCTCTTCCTCCATCCTTTACTCCTCCATTTATTTGTTGTTCCTCTTCTATTCCTCTTCTCTGCCTTATCTTCCATCCCTTTTTCTTCCCTCCAACACTCCTTCACTTCCCCTTTTTTATCCCTTTATTCCTGTTTCAATTCACTTCCTTCTTACTTCTTCTCTCTAATACTCTGTCATTAATCCTCCATTCCTCTTCCTTTCCTCTCCCGTCTCTTCCTTCCTTCTTCTTACCTCCAATACTCTGTCATTCCTCCTCCTTTCCTCTTCCTTCTCTCTTTTCTTCCTTCCTTCTTCTTACCTCCAATACTCCGTCATTCCTCCTTCTATCCTCCTCTTTTCCTCTTCCTCCTATATATCTGGCATCCTCCATTTCTCCTGTATCCTTATTCTCCTCCTTTCGTTTCCTCCTCTCTTATCTGCCTTTTCTCCATCTTTCTCCTGTATCCTTCTATTCTCCTCCTTTCCTTTCCTCCTCTCTTATCTGCCTTTTCTCCATCTTTCTCCTGTACATCTATATTTGTATCGTCCTTCACAGGTAATCCTTGTTCTTGTTTTCCATTGTATTCAAGTACGCCTTAGGTTATTAACTGTTCTGCATGTTACCCTTCTCTGTTTAGCTTTATTTTTTCCAAACCCCAAGCTCTTCAGTTGATTGCTGTGATAATCTCTTTGTTTGTTGTGTTCTTATAAGTAGCACAGTAAGAACCATTGAGTGTATTGTTGCTCGACTTCCTTTGTATTCCCTTAAATATATATATATATATATATATATATATATATACAGTATATATATATAATTTATTATATATATATATATATATATATATATATATATATATATATATATATATATATATATACACTGTATAGATATACTGTATATTGTTTGGCTATATTTGTAATTAATGTATGTTTAGTAATCTTCCATTCTTTAATGCGCTTGTTCTCTCTCTCTCTCTCTCTCTCTCTCTCTCTCTCTCTCTCTCTCTCTCTCTCTCTCTCTCTCTCTCTCTCTCTCTCTCTCTCTCTTTTCCTAAGCAATCTCTCAACTGCACTCTTGATCGAAATAAAATTTGAAGGGTGTGGGAGTGAAAAGAGAGAGAGAGAGAGATAGAGAGAGAGAGAGAGAGAGAGAGAGAGAGAGAGAGAGAGAGAGAGAGAGAGAGAGAGAGAGACAAAAAAAACCAAAGAGATAGAGAGAGAGAAAGAGAGAGATAAGTGAGTGAGTGAGTCAGGGTGTGTATGTGTGAGTGAGGGTGTGTATGTATAAGTGAGTGAGAGTGTGTGCGTGTGTGTGCTACAGACGTATACGATTACACAAAGTTACATATATACACTGATTACACAGATTCCAATATCCCAGCGAAATAGGGAAAGCCGAAAATAAAAATGGAAAACCATAAGTCTCTCTCTCTCTCTCTCTCTCTCCGCCACTTCTGACAAATGATGGGCAAGAGAAAATCTACAATAAAGACTCATGCATAGACTAATAAGCCATTGAAAGAATTGACAAATATTTAACACGTAAATGAAGACAGGCAATTATTACTTTTATATTTTGATTATAAACAAGCTAATTCGAAATAAGCAAGCAAAGCGTTTAAGACATTCAGTTTGAACGTACGAGAAAGGTCAATTGAAATACATAAAAGTATTTAAAAACAATAAGGAAGCGTTGTAATATTTAACATTTTAAATATGGCAAACGTACTACAGTTACATAGGAAACCGTAAACCAACTTAAGGGGAGGTATTTAGTTTGTTCCCTAGACCTCCATCAAGCTTAAAATTACACCCCCTTGAGTCCCTTTCAAGATAAATTTATACATTTTTCGGTAGAAAAATTTCCCGGCCAAAGGCCGGTTCCTCTTAAATTACAGGCTCGCTATCGCTCGCCAGGATAAAATCGACACCTGAATTGCACGAAAGGTCTTAATATGGGGTGAAAGTTCTTAAAATCGCTAAACTAATCGGGCAAACTTTTTATAATATCAAAAGCAATGGGGCTAAACATGAGGGAGAAAAGGGGTCAAGAAAAAAATCCCTCAAGTGGAGATCTCCCCTTAAGGGGATAGTGCTTGGTTTTTGGTCTATGTATTTATCTATTAATATATTTTTGAGTTTCCTCGCTAGACCTCCACCAAGCTTAAAAAAAACACCCTTTCATGAAAATGTTGTACATTTTTCGATAGAAAAATGTCCCTGCCGAAGGCCGATTTGTTCTACAATTAGAGGCTCGCTATTGCTCGCCAGTAAAAAAATCGACACCTAAAGGGCATGAAAGGTCTTAATATTGACAACAAAAGGACACGAAAGGTCTTAATATCGACAAAAAAATGAGGCGTAAGATCTCAAAATCGCCAAACTAACGGAACGAACGTCTTAAAATTTCAAAATTGGATATGCTAAACATGAGGGAGAAGGAGGTCCAGAAAAAGTGAGTACTACCCCCTTAAATGAAAACAAAGTGCAAAAGAAAGTAAATATATCACAAATAGCTAGATCGTTGGGTGGGATGCTTTCATGAAGTAACAGTATTAAGTACATAATAGTAGAATAAATCTGGAAAGAGTGGAATAAACAAAAAAATAAAAATAAATAAAAAGAAAGCTATGAAAAGTATGAAAATACGAGTAATAAAATAAATTAGAGCCCAGGTAAAAGGTGCAATAAATAGGGGAATAAGGAAGTAAGAGGAGAGACTGAATAAATAATGGTTAAAGGGGGCCTAATGGGTGAAGGGTTAGGCACTGGTCCGACAATTAATGGGGGCAGAGTCAGCATGGGGGTATGGGGGGGGGGGGGGGGAGGAGGGGGGCTATATAAATGGGGTAATTGTGAGTGTTGAAGAGAGTCTGGGGTGGAGTGGACATATTTATGTATTTATCTGAAGGGCTTCATAGAAGAATATTTGATTATCTGTATCTTTTTTATCTGTGGTAGATGACTTCGAGATACATACAAGTTTATTTCTCTCTCTCTCTCTCTCTCTCTCTCTCTCTCTCTCTCTCTCTCTCTCTCTCTCCTAATCTATTATGTTTTCATATTTCCTCTTTTCTTTCTTATTTCTTCTCCTCCTCGACCACAAACTCCATTCAGTAAGACTCCTCTTCTTGCAAATGTACTATTCCTCCTTCTCGTCTTAAGGGGGGTAATGCTTGTTTTTTGGTCGATTTATTTACTTATTCACTTATTGTTTCGTTTTCTCGCTAGACCTCCAACAAACTTTAAAAAAACACCCCAGAGACCCCCTTTAAAGATAAATTCGTACATTTTCCGCAGTGAGAGAAGCCAGGCAAATGAAACAGGAGTTCCAGCAACTCCTTATCATATGCACTACTTACTACCTTCTCTCTCTTTAATTTCCCTTCCTTCTCTTACATTTATATCATCTACTTACATTCACTCTTCCTGTTCCTCCATTTACTCATCCTCTTCTTCCTCCCCTCCTCGTCCTCTTACATTCACTCCTGTTTCTTCATTTACTCATCCTCTTCTTCCTCCCCTCCTCGTCCTCTTACATTCACTCCTCCTCCTCTTCCTCCATTTATCCTTACTCGTCTTCCTCCTCTTCCTCTTACATTCACTCCTCCTCCTCTTCCTCCATTTACCCTTACTCTTCTTCTTCCCCGTCCCTGTCCTCTTACATTCCCTCCTCTTCCTATTCCTCCATTTACTCTTCCTCTTCCTGTACCTCCTCCCCCGCTAAGCTGTCGATGCAACTTGTGATACAGATTGGCACCAATAGCGGTTGTGGTCGTGGCTATAGCATTGGTCTTGGCTATAGCGATTGTGGTAGTAGTAGTGGTGGTGATGGTGGTGGTGGCAGCTATACGAATGGTGGTAGGTGTAGGTGTGTGTGTGTGTGTGTGTGAGGGGGGGGGGGGTAATATTGGTAGATGTACGGTATTGGACTTGTGGGTGGTGGTAATGGTGATGGTGGTATTGGTAAAGGTATATAGGTATTGACAGTTGTAGAGTTGGGGGTATTGGTTGTGAAGATAGTTGTAGGTGTACTATTACTCGTGGGTAGGAAACGTAAGGTTGTTGTTTGTGGTTAATGTTAGTGATGGTAGTGGTGGTGACTGAAGATGTGGTTGTGATAAATGTAGATGTAGTTGTATGAGTTGTGGTAGTTGTGGTAATCGTGATGTGGTTGTAGATGTGGCTGTGGTAGGTGTGGGGGTAATATTGGACATGTATTGGTCTTGTGGGTGGTGGTAATGGTGATAATGGTCTTTGTAAAGGTGATGGTATTGACAGGTGGCGCGGTAGGTGATAGTTGTAGGTGTGATGTTTATACCTGGTGGGGAAGTAAAATGGCCACTTTCTTACTTACTTACTTACTGGTAAATTTTCCCAAGTGATAGATATATAAACCAGATTACTCAAGTCCTTTTTGAGTTATGAGAAGTTCGGGTGGGGTTTTCAAGACTCATCATAACGAATAGACAATAACATACACATGCACAATATATTTATACAAATAATGAAACAAACTCACATTAACCCCTTCAGCACCATGACGCCTTATTACCTTTGATTCTGGCCATAAATATATGATGTTATGCAGTTTAAGAAGGACCTATGATACTAAGAGAGTTTATAGAGATCGTACTTACCCAATTGACTCGTATAGCCAGATTATAAACTAAAGACAATCGTCTAATGGTAACCAAAATATGATGGGAATTACGAAATGGTGGTGAAAAGTTAAAAGTACAAAGGCAAAGTATACCCACCTTTAAACATACCATAACCCCCTCAACTCCCCCCCCCCCCCAACCCCCCTAAAAAAAAAAAAAAATCTTCAATCACCGCCAAGACAAAAGATTATTGAAATTCCTTGTGATCATCAGGAGGTCTTTTCTGGGTACAAGGTTCCAGGGTACGTTCATTTATTGTTACTGCTATATATTATGATGGATGGAGAGGAAGATAGATACGTAGGGGATATTAGATGTATAGATAAAAGGACAGATATATATAGAGAGAGGTAGGTAGAAAGAGAAGAATATTGATTGTAAAGCAGATCGGAGATAGATGAGTATACAGACAGACAAACAGGATACAGTATACATCGATATGTAGGCAACGAGAGATAAATAGAAAGACAGATGGGAAACAGATAGACAGACAAACAAACATGTACATAGATAGGTAGATAGACAGAAAAGAAAATTAGTGAACAGACAGACAGATTAATTCAGAAATAACTGTAATAGACTGCTATTAAATTCAGTAACAACTAGGATTATAGATTAAAGGTTTGACTACCAAGTAAAACCAACAAAAATTGTGTGGTGTATATATATATATATATATATATATATATATATATATATATATAATATATTTCATCTACCATTTATCCCTCTCTCTCTCTCCTTCTATCCATCTCTCTCTATCTCTCTCTCCTTCTCTCCCTCTCTCTCTCTCTCACTCTCACATACTCTCTCACTCTCTCGTCTACCGTTTATCTCCGCTAATCCAGTTGGTCAATCAGTGACTCACCTATTGCTTCTTTTCAAATATTCCGAGGTTCGAACGCCCGACTGGTTCGTACCAAGATAGTCCAGCGTCACAACATTCGTACCCAAAAATATATTGCCTATTCTTAACCCCTTATATTAATATATATATACAGTATATATATATATATATATATATATATATATAAATAGAGAGAGAGAGAGAGAGAGAGAGAGAGAGAGAGAGAGAGAGAGAGAGAGAGAGAGAGAGAGAGAGAGAGAGAGAGAGAGAGATTTACATAGACACCGGTACACTGGCCACACAGATCTTATGCTCCCTGAAAGGTGGCCAGTAATTAATCCTAGTAGAGAGAGAGAGAGAGAGAGAGAGAGAGAGAGAGAGAGAGAGAGAGAGACGGATAACTCTTCCCATTCTAATCCGCAGATCTTACTGAAAATCAAATTGGATCTTACGTGGTATCTGATGACTGTTGAGGGGAAAGAGAGAGTGAAAGTGGGAGGGAGAGAGAGAGGGGGAAATGGAGAGAGAGAAAGGGGAAGATAGGGAAAACATTACAAATGGAAGGGGGAAATGAAAACAAGAGTAGAGTGACGATACGAGAGAGAGAGAGAGAGAGAGAGAGAGAGAGAGAGAGAGAGAGAGAGAGAGAGAGAGAGAGAATAGCCTAAGGGGACAGAAGGGTTGGAAAGGGATTGCTACATTGAAAGGTGTGCGCGCATATACAGTATGTACGTGTATGTGTATATACTGGTATATATATATATATATATATATATATATATATATATATATATATATATATATATATATATATATATATATATATATATATATATATATATATATATATATATATATATATATATATATATAATACAAATTATATACTGTATATACTGTATATATGGCACATCCACACATAACCTCCATAGCCAGTAAAGTTTATGACAGAAACCCCCTCCACAGGTAGCTGGATTCGAAGCCGAGCTACCAGAGCCAAGGGACTAGAAGAGATGACGCGACTCAGTGCCCTCGGCCACAGTGTGTGTGTGTGTGTGTGTGTGTGTGTGTGTGTGTGTGTGTGTGTGTGTGTGTGTGTGTGTGTGTGTGTGTGTGTGTGTGTGTGTGTGTGTGTGTGTGTGTGTGTGTGTGTGTGTGTGTGTGTGTGTAACAGTTCCCAATAACTCTCTGATACTTCGCAAACTAAATCCATACAGGCCTATAATCATTACCCTTCAGTATTGTTGCTCTTTTAAAGTTTCTAAATAATTTTAAGCTAGCAAAAAATTCCGAAGGTTCCAAATAATGCAGCCCCTATCAAAATCAACTTTCCGAAAGCTTCCGTCCAATTAGCTTATTTTAACTTTATCCAAACTTGCGAGACTTTATCTTTTCTCAACTTAATATCAACACCTCAACCTTGATTAGTTGATGCAAACCCATTTTTTTATTTGCCATTTTGATCAAGTTTTGGACTAACTTGTTCGTTTTTGTTAATCTAGTGAAGGGGGGGGGGGGGATGATGCTAGTGTTCCTGTTGTTGTTATTGATAAAGATGTTGCTGTAGTTGTTGGTGGCGATTTTTTTTTTTTTTTTTTTTATTGCTGTTGTTATTGTTGGTTAAAATAAATTTGTGCTGCATATATTATATCTGTTGTTGTTGTTGGTAGTGGTGGTGATGGTGAAATAAGTTGTTGTCGTTGTTGTTGTTGTTGTTGATTACTACTGCCAAATTATATTTTTGTTGGTGTTGTTATTGTTGGTGAAAGTTAAAAAAAAATTGTTGATGGCTATTATTTCCATGTAGGTGTACGTGTTGCTATTATTTCCATGTAGGTGTACGTGTTGCTATTATTTCCATGTAGGTGTACGTGTTGCTATTATTTCCATGTAGGTGTACGTGTTGCTATTATTTCCATGTAGGTGGTACGTGTTGCTATTATTTCCATGTAGTACGTGTTGCTATTATTTCCATGTAGGTGTACGTGTTGCTATTATTTCCATGTAGGTGTACGTGTTGCTATTATTTCCATGTAGGTGTACGTGTTGCTATTATTTCCATGTAGGTGTACGTGTTGCTATTATTTCCATGTAGGTGTACGTGTTGCTATATTTCCATGTAGGTGTACGTGTTGCTATTATTTCCATGTAGGTGTACGTGTTGCTATTATTTCCATGTAGGTGTACGTGTTGCTATTATTTCCATGTAGGTGTACGTGTTGCTATTATTTCCATGTAGGTGTACGTGTTGCTATGTATGCTGTTACTGTTGTTATTAATGGTGGTGTTAGTAGTGATCAATGTACATTTAAGGGGAGGTTTCCACTTGAGGGATTTTTTTTTCTAACTTCCTTCTCCCTCATGTTTAGCCCCATTGGTTTTGAGATTTTAAGACGTTTGCCCCATTAGTTTGACGATGTTAAGAACTTTCGGCCCATTTATGTCACTTTTAAGACCTTTCGTGCCATTTAGGTGTCGATTTTTTCCTGGCGAGCGATAGCGAGCCTGTAATTTAAGGGGAGGTTTCCACTTGAGGGATTTTTTATCTAACTTCCTTCTCCCTCATGTTTAGCCCCATTGGTTTTGAGATTTTAAGACGTTTGCCCCATTAGTTTGACGATGTTAAGAACTTTCGGCCCATTTATGTAACTTTTAAGACCTTTCGTGCCATTTAGGTGTCGATTTTTTCCTGGCGAGCGATAGCGAGCCTGTAATTTAAGAGAAACCGGCCTTCGGCCGGGAAATTTTTCTACCGAAAAATGTACAAATTTATCTTGGAAGGGGGAGTAATTTCAAGATTGATGGAAGTCTACGAAATGCACTAAAAACCTCCCCTTAAGTTGTTAGTATTCTTTATGAACCCATCATTATTTTCTGTATCAATAAACTTGTCGTATTGTACTTTTCGTATATCTTGTCTTATGTTTCATCGTAGATATACAGTATATTAAGTCTTATATTCTTCCTGTTACAGACCTCACCAAACTTAAGTAACACCCCGTTCTTAACATTAATCATCAATTACAAACCCCAATGCACTTGAATAAACTAATAAAAGAATATGGTCTTCCCGGGATTCGTCCTCGGAACACCACACCAGATTCACTGTAGCAAATTACCAATTAATTTATATACCGTCTCTATACCTCTGATAATGTTACATAATGCTATTCAAACTACTCTAAACTTTATATGACCCTTATCCGCCCCTTTATTACCCCCCCCCCCTCCCCCCACCCCCCCCCCCAAACCCTGCATTAGTACCCCCCCGCCCCCCCCCCTCCCCCCTCCCCCCTCCTCCCCTTACATCTATATTACATTCTCCTCCTCAAACTGGCCAGGGGGGTTTCCGGTGGGGGCTGGGGGATTGGTGCGCGGGGGGCTTTTCTCAGAGGGGGGCGCTTTCATTTATTAGGTGGGGGGTGGTAGAAGGGGGGGATTATTGGATCGGGAAGAGAATGGGGGAGGGGAGGTGTAGATTTTGTAGGAGAGAAAATTACAGATGAGAGAATATTGATTTATCTTCATACCACACTGTATAGACACAGGTATGAAGGCGCATACAATCATTGGGTACTTGTTATAGTGACTTACCTTTATATCCTTCTATTAGGAGTTTATTACTAGAATTACCTCCATAAGAGTATATAATATTATGGACACTAGTATTTACCATTACTATTGTTATTGTCATGTGGTGATGGGCTGGTCTATCCGAGTGAGAACTGAGCAATCTCTGCCATACCCATAGCTTACTCTGACTGTTCCTTTTACTTATATATCTTCTAGATCTCAAGTGGCGGCGTCTTTTCCGTGGATTGACCTCCCTACTGCCAACCTAGAAGTTGGCAGATTGGGAGCCAAAGCGTCTCATTTTTCCCTTACCCCTCAACTTTCCCTTCATAATTGCTGAGGGGCACAGGGCCTTGGGTGGGGCTTTGGTTTCCCGGGCGTTTCTGCACCTTCCTCAGCTCCCTGCCTTGGAGTGGTTTCGATCACCCGGGCTTTGTTAGTGGTAAGCAGGGAGGATTTTGTGGGGGTGCTCGTTTATGGCCTTGGCCTTGCTCGAGACCTTGGGGCTGTTCGGCCAGACAGCCTGGGGAACAACAACAACAACAACAACAACAACAACTATTGTTATTATCATTATTATTTTTATTATATACCGGTATATTATTTTATAATAATAATTAATTAATAATTATTATTATTGTTATTATTATTATTATTATTATTATTATAACCCTTTCCATACTTGTAGCGTTTGACAGTGTATGCATCCTTTCCCCTTTTCAGCCGAGTAGTGTAGACTATCTAATAATACAATAAGCTGGTTCACTGGCCAAAATTGTAATTATCACATCGTCTTGAATCTACAAACATATAATGCTTATACGAGTAGTTCAATGCACTTTCTCCCACATATCAAACAATAACTATCAGCAAATAAAAATAAAATTCAGGATGCCTCCAAATGTATATTTTTCTATGGCAGTGTTTCTATATCACAGTTTGGTAAGTCCTAGACTTCTCATCAGTCTTCAGTGGGAAAAGTAACATCCTTTGGTGCGGCTGAATAAACTAAACGCTCGTAATAGGACCAATAATTTTTCTAATTTAATTGCTTTGCCTCATTCGGTTAGGTTTGCTATATTTCTAGAGTGCAAACAGCCGTGTAAGAACCAGCGCATCTGTTGGTAGTTGATTTCCTATCTACTGATTTCCTATCTACTGATTTCCTATCTACTCTCTCCATATTTGTATTTTGATCATCTGTTTTTTCCTCTTCCTACACAAAGGTTGTGTACACAGTTATATTGAATGGAATTATTATAAATGAAGAGAGAGAGAGAGAGAGAGAGAGAGAGAGAGAGAGAGAGAGATAATATACACAAGTAGTGTTACTTACAGTACATGTTATTCTATATTGTACGAAACATGCTAAGGTGTACTTCCCTCCAAGGCTTTCTTTATCAAGCGTTCTTCACCTGATTATTATCCTGTTTGTTTTTACCCTTCTAATTGACTACTTGCGAGTTTTATTCTGTAAGGAAGTTGGAGTTGTAGACATTGATATTTAGCAGAATAACCAGCTACAATACGGTTTTAGTAATTATATAAATACATACAAAAAAAATCAACATACTATACAGGTATATCCATCAGAAACCTACATAATTATTGTGTTTGTTTAATATCGATGTTTACAGGCCGAACTTCCTTATAGCCTGAAACTCGCAAGTGGTCAATTCATCTTCAATCTCTACCACATCACATTATCTCTCTCTCTCTCTCTCTCTCTCTCTCTCTCTCTCTCTCTCTCTCTCTCTCTCTCTCTCTCTCTCTCTCTCTCTCTCTCTCTCTCTCTCTCTCTCTCTCTCTCTCTCTCACAGGCGTTGGCTTAGAACTTGGGAGAGAGGGGCAAGGTTGGGTGACTATCTAGGTTACTTAGAGATTACAGCTAGCAGATAAAGACGCAGCTGTATTTATGTGTGTGTGTGTGTGTGTGTGTGTGTGTGTGTGTGTTTGTTTGTGTGTGTGTGTGGGTGTGTGTGTGTGTGTGTGTGTGTGTGTGTGTGTGTGTGTGTGTGTGTGTGTATGCATTTATGTATGTATGTATATATGTATGTGCATGTGTGTTTATGTATGTGTGTGTGTGTATGAATGTATGTATTTATATGTGTATGTGTATGAGCATGTGTGTTTATGTATGCATGCATGTACAGTATGTATGTATGTATTTGTATGTGTGTGTTATATATTGTGTTGCTATGTGGTGATGTTGTGACACAGTTCTTACAGGGTATAATATATACACGTTAGGAGCAAGAGGAAAAACGAGTGATCCAGTGTTTAACATAATTACATGTTGGGAAATATTGGAGCGCTAATGACAACATAGCATATTATTCTATAAGGAAGTGTAGAACATACAATATATCTGTTGACAGTCGTCTAATAGTTGCCAGAGTATAATGAAAATGATATCACCGGCACTGTATGGATTAAACAGGTAAGATATACAATTAGATCAGAAAACGATCTGTCACCATGGGGTACAACAATAATTAAACCCTCTTCCTGCAATACAGTGCACCCCCCCCCCCCCCCCCGGTGTCACTTTACCCCTCTATAAACGCACACAAGCAATTTCCTCCAGCCCTCACAGCACAACAAGCACTTGATCATGTCCTTCCTCTTCCCTACACCACTTCAGGACAGATTTAAGGGGGGATGGTTCACTTTTTGGTCGATTTTGTCATGTATTTATTATTTTTCTACTTTCCTCCCTAGACCTCCATCAAGCTTAAAAAAAACACATCCCCAAGATCCCCCTTCTAGATAAATGTGTACATTTTCGGTAGTCCTTTGTACTCCTTTGTAAAGACTATCTCAATTAACCCTCTTGACTTCCACATACCCTTCCTAAACCTAATAAATTCGTCTTATAATAGCTAGAAAACGGAAAAGAAATGCGTATTGGATCTTGAAAGGGTAAAAATAAATAGGGGTGAGAGGACATTTGTAACGCCTCATCTGGAGTAATAACTTGGGTAAAGTCTTATGAGTACTTTAGTCCGTTCATTCTAGGTTGGGCAGAAATCGTAACCTCTAACCTCTGTAACTCAAAAAGGGCTAGAACAAATGAGCCGTCAATTTATACACATATTCCATAGCCAAGTCTTCCTATTTGGTGGAAATATTAGCTCGATTACTCTAGTCCTTTTATAATTATGAGAGGTTAGAGGTTACGATTTCTGCCCAACCTAGAATGAACGGACTATAGTAAAGCCGTCTGGAAAAAAAAAAAAAAAAAAATGGTGCTTGATAAAAGACAAGATATTATGATTTCTTATCCAGTGCCAAATACTCCCCAAATATATACAGAAAATTGCAGGAAAATATATATTTGCCGGATTTTTTTGTTTTAATGTGGATGCGGTAAAATTGCCGAAAACAATTGTATGTGGATGCGCCTGTATATTATCTTCTTTACCCCTCTGTACACGGCCCCCTCCCCTCGGCCACTTCAGCCTCCCCTCGCCACTTGTTTCCCCTCACGATCTTCAGTTTCCCCCTACCCTCTCGATCCGCTCATTCGCCTCTTCTACCCGCTGCATCAAACAATATGTAAACACTTCATGAGCTTCTATATACCTTCCCTACCTACCTACCTACCTACCTCACTATGAATCTCACTCTCTCGCTCGCTCTCTCTCTCTCTCTCTCTCTCTCTCTCTCTCTATATATATATATATATATATATATATAAATATATATATATATATATATATATATATATATATATATATATAAGTAGACTACGAGGTAAACTCATTGAAGTCTTTAAAATGGTTTATGGGTTCGACAACGTGAAACATATAAATACAACAGGCAACTATGGCTGAAAAGCAGAATTGTAAAGGTTCAGCACCTTAACGGCCCATCTAATTACACTGCTCAGTATACCTCAACCATGGACCAAAACGGCCACAAACCAAACCAGCCGCTGACCAAGTTAAGCCAGTTAAATCATGATAACTATGGGATCCTTCATATACCAAAAGGGCAGAAAAGGCAAATTAGTTAGAAAGACTCCTCGAAAGGATTAATGAATATATCGGTGTTGATACTGTTGTTGCGATATACTTTTCATTGTACGTTATAGACTGAAGCACTGTTGATTTCTTTTAACTTCGCCTAGACGAATATCTTGCATCAAACCCGCGACTGACTGCGTTTGCAAATGAATTATTTGATTTGATTCCCCCCTCAAATTCATCAAGGATTATTTCGTATATATATTACTAGGACGTTACTCTTTTTCTCAGATATACGAAAGATCACTTATAACTGCGTTATGTTACTAACCAATCTGTCCCCTACTAACTTCCTAGTCCTGCCACGAAAATTAGTTCCAGGGCAGTAGTTCCCTTTCCAATATTCCTTTACCCACTCTAAACCATTGTTTGGACACTTGATCCTCAGTGTTTTGGAGGACAAGCAGCCTAGAGGGATCACTAGACCTGTTGTTGCTTGATTTCCTTTGTACTCCTTTGTGCATCTCCTCTCTTCTATTCTTTTCGCCTCCTCTCTCTTCTCCCCTCCTGCCTTCTTCTCTCCCCTCCCCTCTCCTCTTCCACTCTCTCATTTACTCCCTTTCACTTATCATCATTTGTTACCATTTTTGTGTGCTTTC
>CM064570.1:743621-763621 GCA_032716605.1 Paralithodes platypus
TCCACGTATTTATCATAGGTCAAGGTATCGAAGCAAGTCCAATCGTTTACTCCTTTACCGATAATAGTTTCTGGCACTGAGCTCTCTCCTACCATCTCAATAGTTCTCCTTTCAGAACTGGGGTTATTGTTGTTGTTTGTTGTTGTTGTTGTTTTATGTTTTCAATCTTGTACTCGACGTCTCTTAATCTTGTTATATTTCTTGTTTGTTCTTTCGTTCTCGCGTTTATCTAACAGAAATACCTTTTATATAATAGGTTTTGTATTAAAACACATTATCTCTCTGCTTCACTACACTGTTCTACTTGGTAGTATACTAATTTTATAAGTGACTTACAGACCATGTGATTTATATGAACTCCAATTCCCCAACTCTCTTTCCAGACATACTTTCTATAGCCTGTTCAATCATATGGTCAACACAATGAAGTATAAAGCTTATATTACAGATGACGAGTGTAACAAAGAGTGAAACGATTTTTTTGCAAACTCTTTGACGTACTCTTTTCTTCCCAGACCAAAGACAGAGCCAGGTCGTTTCACGAAGGTGACTTCGTGACTTCACGAAGGTGCATCACCACTGTCTCGCCATCTAGTCTCATAATCTCGAACTACACAGTATCTCATGCCACCTTTTGAATTTTTCACTCACTGGGTACTGATTGCCACATGTAATTGTTGATTTCATTAATTGAGTTTAGAAGTAAGGTTGGTTGGTGAAAAAATAAAAACAATATACAGTATAGCATACTGCTCCTATTGCATAAGTTGAATATGGAAATATGTATATAATGTCAATGTCTTGGAAAGTGCTAGGGTGTCTTTCATGGTTTGTCAGTGGCCTTAATGGTAATGCAATGACTAAGTAAAGCACAAATTCTAATGTACAGGCATCCTAACAGTATTTTCTCGTTCCCGATGACACAACGGGAATTGAACTCGGGACTTCAGGATTGCCAGCTCAGTAGGAACACGACCCCACTACACCGCCTACCCTCTATGTAACTCCAACACAAACATATTCTCTCTCTCTCTCTCCCAGTTCCATCATATCATTCATCTTTTATTGCATTCTACTCTCATCTTCTTTTTCGCCCCCTCCAGCATCACTCGGAAAACTAAAATGGAAAAGAAATAAATGTGATTGTTATTTCTAGGAAAATACTGATCACTCGCTTTGTTACTGTTTGTTATGTGTTTGTAGGTTGCTCTTGTTGCTGTTTTTTGTTTGTTAATGTTGTAGTTGTTGTTGCTGGTGGCGGTGTTGTTATTGTTGTTGTTGTTGTTGTTGGTGGTGGTGGTGGTGGTGGTGGTGGTGGTGATGTTGGTAATGATGTTGTTGGTGGTGGTGTTACTGTTGTTTGCAATATTGTTGTTATATTGCTAAAACCATTGACATTACTACTGTTAATGTTTCATTTTGATACTGTTGATGTTTCTATTGGCTATTCTTTAATCCTTGTAATTATTTATGTATTTAGGGTCTTTGTTGCTTGTGTTGCTGTTCTTGGTATTGTTGTTGTTGTTGTTGTTGTGTTCAGTCTTGTTGATAATAATGTTTCTTGATTCTCTTTATACCCTAATTATTGTTGTTGTTGTTGTTGCTCTTGGTCTTGTTGTGTGGTACAAATAAACAATCAATCAATTATTACTATTATTATTATTATATATATATATATATATACTGTATATATATTTTGTTTTCCCCTAAATTGAATTAAGTCTTTAGGAGGTGGCAAATTGTGCGAAGTTGTGCATCTTCTGATTATAAGAATCATGTGCTGTACCTCATCATGTTCGCTTTACAACTTCATCGTAATATTTCCTCATGTTAATTTTTACATTACATTATTTTGCTGTGTCCAATAATTACTGTAATGTAATAATTACTGCCCATGTGTGGGTATAAATAAACAATCAATCACTAATATGTTGTGTCTTTATATACCCTAATATGATGTTTAAGTTGCTTCCCTTATCATTGTTGTTATTGTTTGTTGTTATTTGTATTGTTGTTTATCTTGGTATTATTGCTACAATGTGCCTTGTTTATTGTTAATGTTTCTAGTATTGCAGTTATTCTTATTCAATGTTATTATTGCTGTCATCGCTGTTGTTGTTGTTGCTATTATTATTGTGTTTGTCATTGATACTACATACAATACTTTTGTTAATCATTGCATAAATATTTTTGCGATTTGTAAATATTGTTGTTATTGTTGTTCTATTGATATTGTTATTATTGATAATGTTGTTGTTATTGCTATTGTTGACTTTTTTGTCATTGTTGTTGCTGTATATATGGGGGCAGGGGGATAGGAATCCTCCTCCCCATGTATAATTCTCCTACTTGACGAGACAGAGAAACGGGTGTGAGAACGTGAAAGTGGTCCCGGACCCTGAGACTAAGAACTTTAAACAAACATACATACATACATACATACATACATATATTTCTTTACTGATAACGTTCTTGTTGATTTTTACTTTGTTATGCTGTTGCAACTATTGATATTCTTGTTGTCGTTGTTGTTGTTGTCGTTGTTGTTACGGAAGCGGTTTCAATATTATTATCCCAGTGACATGTTTTTGTGTTGCAACTGTTGATGTTGTTATTGTTGTTGCCATTGTTGTTCTTCATTTCCCTGATGTGTTCGCGTACTGTCATACTGATTGCAATTGCACAATCCTGCATATCGCTTCACTCAGCGACGGACAAAAAATATGTATAGTGCATTAGTACACTCACTCATAAACATTCGTGGACCTCACCTACTTCTAATTATGGAAGTATAGCTCTGGAAACGAACAGATGAATTTAGTTTTCCATACATCAACTACAAAATATACATAATATATATTGACAAGCAAGTTCCACCCAAACATTACTCCAGATACCTATATTTCCATAAAGAAAAACATTGGGGGTCCACGACTTTTTATGAGCGACTGTACATTAGTATACACGGCCATCTGATATAACACATGGTAGAGCACCGGTAAGCGTTCCCATGTATCTGCATTATTGTAATAATTTTGCGTAGCAGAATATATGCCGGAGTTTTACGATGCCCGCATATTTATTCAAGCCTTATTCAACCGTTAATGTGCATGTCTCTGTGATAAAGCAGTAGACAGTGAACACAATTACGTACGCAAATGTTTACATGGATACCTAAGCATAAACGCTTGCGCGCGCACGCACACACACACACACACACACACACACACATATATATATATTATTTACCATAGCTATATTATAATAAACATATTTACCAATGTAAATACATTCCCTTCTTCTTCTCTCCCCTCCCATCCCTAGTCCTTCCCAATTCATTCCCTTTCTCCCATCCCTCATCCCCAATCCATTCCCTTCTTCTTCTCTCCCCATCCCTAGTCCTTCCCCATTCAATGCCTCCTTCCTTCTCTCACCCCTCATCCCTAATCCATTCCCATTCCTCCCTCCCATCCCTAGTCCTTCCCTAATCATTCCCTCTCTCTCACCCCTCATCCCTAATCCATTCCTTTACCATAACTCCCTCCCATCCCTAGTCCTTCCAAATTCAATCCCTTTCTCCCTCTCTCATCCCTAATACATTCCCTTCTTCTTCTCTCCCCATTTCTAGTCCTCCCCCCATTCAAACCCTTCCCCTCCCTTTCCCGCACTCCCCTACCCTCCCTCCTTCCACCCTCCCCACTCCTCTACCCTCCCTCCTTCCCTCCCCTAGGTAATAAAGAGTACAGGCCAAAAAAATGCGAAATGAAAAAACAGAAAGGTGGCGCATCAGTTTTTTCCCCACTCTTCTTCTATCCCCGCCGCCACCGTTGTTTTTTTTTTTTTTTTTTTTTGGGGCAACACACGCTGCAACATCTGGGTGTGCAGGTGTCACGTGAATGGGCTATTGCAACACACGCTGACACGGCGCCGAGCCATATATTGCAATAGGTAGGGGGCAGAGGAGGGGGGGGGGGGAAGTTTGGCGGAAAGGGGTCATTTCAACATTTGCTGCAATATTACTACCGTGGGATTTTAAGGAATATGGGTAGGGTGGGTCATGTATAAACCTTTGGAGAACTTTTGTATATGTGCGTATAATATTAACTCAAGGTTGTTCTATTGTATTAACCACATAGACATAAGATAATTTGCCACGTTATGGTGATATTGAATACACTAATTACCATTACCACCTATCTATCTATCTATCTATATGCTCAGGCCCAATCCCCATTTTGGGGGTAGCCGACTCAAGACAGAGCAAGAACAGGGAAAACACAAAAACAACATAAAACAAAAAATAAACACAGATAAAAAACACAAACTCACACACATCCAGGTCACCCAGGAGAAGACCCAGAGACCAGGGTTACCAAGGTCGCTCCAGCACTCCCCCGGCCCCTGACCACCCGGAGAGGTTCCGATCTCGGAACCTTACCACCTACGTGTCGCAAAGTAACCTTACTAAAATTATAATTTTCTCTAATTGAAGTAAATTTACAAAATGGTATTTATTTTACTGGATTTCATTAATTTGCTATATGTAAGGGGAATTTGAAGCATTATTAAAAAAAAATCTCTCTCTCTCTCTCGTACATGCACACTTATCCACACACACACGCATATGCAAACACCAACGCACACACACACATACATATAATCATGCACGCACGCAATAATGCACACGTATACGAAAATACACATAATACACACACCTCTGAAAATAAAAAAAAAAAACACACACACGCGCGCGCACACACACACACACACACCAATAAATGCAAAAAAAAAAAAAAAAAAAAAGGAGAAGTAGCAATGCAAAATCGCCATAATCTGGCCATGTTGCAAGCACAAAGATCCTGTTGCATGCTTTTAAAAGGGGTAAGGGGGGGAGGGGGGGGGGGAGTAAATAACAGGGGGGTTGGTTGCTGCTTGGAGAGGTAAAAATGTGTTTGCGAGTGTAAGCCGTTGGACCATAGCTGTTATATGTCGCGTGGAGGCTGTTGCGATGTGGGGGGTGTTTGTGTGTTTGTTGTTTGTGCTTGTGTGTTTGTCGGCTTGTGTTTTTGAGCTGTCTTGTGTTTGCGTGTTGTGATGTGTGGTGTGTTTTTGACCTTGTGCTTGTGTGTTTGTGAGTTTGTGTATGTGTGTTTGTGGTTTGTGAGTTTGTGTATGTGTGTTTGTGAGTTTGTGTATGTGTGTTTGTGGTTTGTGAGTTTGTGTATGTGTGTTTGTGAGTTTGTGTATGTGTGTTTGTGAGTTTGTGTATGTGTGTTTGTGGTTTGTGAGTTTGTGTATGTGTGTTTGTGTATGTGTGTTTGTGGTTTGTGAGTTTGTGTATGTGTGTTTGTGAGTTTGTGTATGTGTGTTTGTGTATGTGTGTTTGTGTGAGTTTGTGTATGTCATAGCTTGTGTGAGTTTGTGTATGTGTGTTTGTGGTTTGTGAGTTTGTGTATGTGTGTTTGTGAGCTGTCTTATGTTTGCGTGTTGCGATGTGGGGTGTGTTTTTTGCTTGTGTTTGTTGTGCTTGTGTGTTTTTGTGTGTAAGTATTGTTGCTTGTGAGGATTGTTGTGCTTAATGTTTGTGCTTTCCTTGCAAAGATTAGTATTATTATGTTCTCTCCACTAACCAACTTTACTCCTAAACTCGATTAATGAAATTAACAAACACATGTGGCAGTCCGGGGATTCGAACCCAGGACGCTCACACCGAAAATCAACACACTTATGCATTGCACCACGAAGACAGTGTTAGTGTTTTGGGTTTTAGTTTGTGATTGTGTGAGATATTTTCTTTACTCGAGCAGTGCCTGTGTTAAAAGGTTTTATGTTTTTGTGTTCTGACTATGTTCCGATACTTTGCTTCTTAGGAGTATGAGTGAGACTTATTAAATCTTAACCCTTTCGGTACAATTATATAGTTTTCGTTGTATTCTGGCTAATATCAAACGATTTTACTCGGCTTAGGAAAGACCTCTAGCAATAAAAGCGGGCACGTAATTCCCAACCATTTATTTAACTTCCACGGATCGCTTCTTAGCTAAACAAAATAATCACATAATAGCAAAAAATAAAATATAAGAATCCGCCATGGTATAGTGAAAGAGTTACAAAACACTGAGGTTGGTACTTGGAGATGTAAATACGTGTTTGTGAGTACCAGCAGTCCGACCCTAGCTGCTAAATGTTGCGTGGAAGGTGGTGTTGGGTTTTTGTGTGTTGGTGTGTGTTTGTGTGTTGGTGTGTGTTTGGGTGTTGGTGTGTGTTTGGGTGTTGGTGTGTGTTTGGGTGTTGGTGTGTGTTTGGTGTTGGTGTATGTTTGTGTGTTGGTGTGTGTTTGTGTGTTGTTTGGTGTTGGGTTTTTGTGGGCTAGTGTGGGTTTGTGTGTTGTTGTGTTTGGGTGTTGGTGTGTGTTTGTGTGCTGTTGTGTTTGTGTGTTGGTGTGTGTTTGTGTGATGTTGCTTGTTGGTGTGTGTTTGGGTGTTGTTGCGTTTGTGTGTTTGTGTGTTGTATGGATGTGTATGTTTAAGTGTTTTATATCTGTAGCAATGGTTTTATTTCTATGTGTTGTCAGTGTTCCGATGTGCCAGGTTTGTGTGTTTATTTGTTGAACTACTGTTTGCGTGTGTTGCTGTGGTTGCATGTGCTGTCTGTGTTGCAATGTGCCGGGTATTGTGTTTGTTCTCTGTGTTGCTGATTTTGAGTGTTGCCTGTGTTATTCCGTCTGTGTTTTTGCAGCGCTATTACATAAGTGACTTTCACATTTCTTCGCAATATTGAGAGACTATTTTTATGGAAAACGCGTTGTAATGTATTTCACAATGTTTATGTGTGTTATTATTATCATATTGTATGTGTGCATGTTGGCTGTGTTGCTGTACTTCTGTGTGTGCCTGAGACTGTGTGAGGGTGTTTTCTATTTTGAGTGTTGCATATATTGCTATTTATGACACTTGATTTTTGTTCTGTGTGTTACTGTTTTACTGTTTTACTCTCTTACTGTCTCTCTCTCTCTCTCTCTCTCTCTCTCTCTCTCTCTCTCTCTCTCTCTCTCTCTCTCTCTCTCTCTCTCTCTCTCAATATATAGTAAATCTCTTCGTAGAGTAAGGGATATCTAATTATCAGCACATTGTGAATATAGTCCTGGAAAGGCTAATACATACTAGGGGAAGAGAGAGAGAGAGAGAGAGAGAGAGAGAGAGAGAGAGAGAGAGAGAGAGAGAGAGAGAGAGAGAGAGAGAGAGAGAGAGAGAGAGAGAGAGACGAGAGAGAGAGAGAGAGAGAAAGAGAGAGAGAGAGAGAGAGAGAGAGAGAGAGAGAGAGAGAGAGAGGGGGGGGGGGGGCGCGCCACACGCAACAGTACCCATCCTGTTAACATTTTGCCAGGAGACACTTTCCGGAGATTTTAAACTTGGGATGAAATTCTGTCCAACTTATAATGAAGTGGTGAGCAACTTTTGTCAACAGCTGTCTCCCTCTTGTTGTTGTTGTTGTTGTTGGCTAAATGGCTGAGCTACATTGTGTTTGTGTTGTTGTTGTTGTTGTTGTTTTTCTTGTTCGTAGTGTTATTTGTATTGTTGACATTGCTATATTTGTTCTTAGTGTTGCTTTTGTTGTTTCTGTTGTTGTCTAAACGGCTGAGCTTAAAATTGTGATGTTCTCGTTGATATTTGTATAGCTGTTGTTGTTTTTGTTCCTGTGCGTGTTAATGGCTGAACAACATTGTGTTGTGGTTGTGGTGTTTGTTATTGCTGTTCATTTCAAAGAGTACATAGCCCTATGTATTAAATATATTTGTTACATATACCCAACAGCATGTAACTATTTATCTATATATCTACAAGCACAGCAGACTTATTTTCCACATCCATGTACAAACAACAAAGCACAGTATCGTTTTCTCATCAATCTTGAAATAACCGTCATTCAACATTGCTATAAAAATCACCATATCAATAGGCTGAAACGTTACCCCGCTCCTAATGCCCACGCTCAAGATAAAAAAGATAAAAACCTTGGATATCAGTTGCTGCAGAATTATAATACATATCTCTATTTTTCTCCACTCGAATAAAAGTCGTAATGATGTATAATACCGATTGTTCCGAATATATTATTTTTTCTATTCCCCCATAATTTTAACTGGACACATTTTATATTGCATTTACAAATATAGTCACGATAGTAATGGCCACAGTCGGACCTCTATAACGAGAAGTACGAAATATATATATATATATATATATATATATACATATATATAAGTGTGTGTGTGTGTGTGTGTGTCTGTGTGTGTGTGTGTGTGTGTGTGTGTGTGTGTGTGTGTGTGTGTGTGTGTGTGTGTGTGTGTGTGTGTGTAAAAGGTGTTCTCCGAGATTCGCACCATGAACGGCTCCAGGCACAATTACTTCGCACTCACTTTATTTCAAAATCATGTTTTTAATTTTCATATGGCTCTGACTGCAGGTGCTGCCATTAAAAAAGGCTGGATTTTCCTATAAACTATATTTAGAGAGGATTGCATGAGACCCTAAAAATAAATATATAATTTTGTAGGTTTGGCACCAATGAATATGAACTTTATACTGTATATATTTTTAAACGTGTGTATTTATGGGAATGTGTGTGCTTGTATGTAGACTAGGCTATATAATTAAATCATATGCAGTTAGAAGGTATGTGTGTGTGTGTGTATGTGTGTATGTATGTATGTGTATGTTTGTGAAGTAGCATGTGTGTTTGTGCTTGCATAAACGCGTGCCAGTATGCCCCTATGTGTGTTTTCGAAGCAGACTGTCCACATCCACAGAGAGAGAGTGTATGAGTGTGTGTATATGTGTTTGTACGTTAAGTGAGTGTATGTGTGCCTGTGCGTCTACCCCCGCGGTGTTTATGAGCGTGTTTGTATTAATGGGGTGAAGGCATTACTCTGATTACCTCCACGTTGACTATAAACCCCCTCCCTCTCTCACTGCCCCCCCCCCCCCCTTTTATGTATATCACTACTGGGGGATGTCTAGCTCATTATTATGTGCATTTCAGGCGACGCGATCATTAGGGAATATGTGTGCCGTTTTAGGTGTCTTTTGAGGGGGTTCTAGCCTATGTCAAGTTTGGTGATTTGTATTAACTTTGAGCGGGTATACAGTACGTAATCATACATTTTTGAAGGTAAATTTGTGATTATTAAGACCATTTTCCTACTTAACGAGTCAGAGAAAGGGGCAAGAGAACGCGAAAGTGGTCCCGGACACTAAAAATTGGAACTTTACAGGTTTCTGTTTCGGCTCTGTCTCGAGTCGGCCACCCCAGCAATGGGGTATGTGCCTGAGTATATACACACATACATACTGTACATGCTAATTGGGGTGTCTTTGTGTCTCTTATTATGTACAATTTGGTGCTTATCGGTGAAATTATGTACATTTTGAGTATATATCATCAATTATCATGTTCATATCCAGGCGACGCGATCATGATGGAGTATGTGTGTGCTGTTTTACGTGTGTTTTGAAGAGGGTGTCTACGTTACTTTGGTGATTATGTTTCATTTTGAGTGGTTTTACGTGTGATTATATATATTTGCATATTCATTTGTGATTATGATGTTACTTGAGGTCATTGTATGTATGTATTATGTATAAATTTGGTGCTTATGAGTGAATACATGTACTATTTGAATTTGTATTTGTAGTTATTTGCATATCAGGCGAAGCGATCACTAGGGAGTACTGTATGTGTGCCGTTTTAGGTGTGAAACTTGGGAGTGTGGAAGAAAGTTTAGGATGGGAGAGAGGTGAAAAAAGAGATGGAGTGGGAGGAAAAGGGTAGGTTTCTTGATCTTCCCGTGGCGATCCATTGAACATGCGGTTTTGCGTTATACTATTAGTATTAAACTCATCGCCACGGGAAAATTAAGACAGCAACAACAAATTTGTTGGTGTCTATTTGAAGACTTAGTACGATCCTTCATCACACACTAAATATTTAATTTGCTATCCCTTTCTTTTAGAGGGAAAAAACTAGCTTAATTTTTCTGAATAACGCAAACAAATCGAAACAAAGCTGAAAATACAACTATTGGTTATCAAACTTTTTTACTAATAATGATTTAATCTTTCACTTTCGGAAATTTCTAACATAACTCGTGGACACCCTGAATAATTATAAAGGAGAGAGAGAGAGAGAGAGAGAGAGAGAGAGAGAGAGAGAGAGAGAGAGAGAGAGAGAGAGAGAGAGAGAGAGAGAGAGAGAGAGATTGGTAGTAGAGAAGGGGGATTGGGAGGAAGGGAACGATGATATGGGGAGGGGGGGGGGGGGGGGTCAGTGGGAGTATAAGGGGGAGGGAGGAGGGGGGCGGGAAGAGATAGAGCGAGAGGCCATAATCCCAAAATTTAATGCCAGGTTCGCTCCAATATGTTTGTACGCTGATTAGTTATTACAAACATTAATGTAATTACTATCCTGGGCCCTGCACTGACACTGACACTGACACACACACACACATACATACATACACAGTAACACAGACATACACACACATTCACTCACATAGCACTCGTGCGTACACACACAAACACATACACACACACACACTAGCGCGCGCACATGGTAATACAGAGAGACACACCCATGCATGTCATTCATACATATTTGTTATGTGTATGAAAGAGACAAAAGACAAAGCTGCTTGTAACAATCCCCCTCCCCCCCAAAAAAAAAAAAATTGAAAGAATGAAAGAGCCAAATTCAAGGTACGTTATGGTCAAGATGTCTGGACACATGGAGTTTGAAACACTTTAAGTCAAAGGGTGAGGGAAAGACAGATTGAGGAAAACAGTTCCAAAGCTTACTTGTTGAGTAGAATAAAGATAGGGGAATTCGGTTCACTCTTAGGTTAAAGAGTTGGACCGAATAGGGGTGCACACACATACACACACACGCACAAGCACATACAAGCACATATAGGCTATATACAAAATACGCACACAAACCAATAACAAAAACTAAAATATGTGGACACTTACGTACATGCACCATACACATACAGAAAAACATACACGTACACTCACTCTTCCTTCGTCTTCATGTACTCGTCCCCATACTAACTACACAAGGCACACGTACAGAAACACACAACACGAAACACATAGATAAAAAAACACAAAGCGTAGATACAAAATACACAAATCACATAGATATAAAAAACAAAGCATGCACATTCACAAACAAATAGTGAAACACGCTACATACCATATACATATTAAAAAAAGAAACACCTACACTCCCCTCCCTATATTTATTATCCCATCCACACACAACACGAAACACACACACACACACACATAATGTAGCATATATACCTGTACATACCAAATACATAACAAAACAAAAACACACCCACCTCCACCCTCCCTATCCCCATGGTACTCCCAACCCTCCCCCCACACACACTCATTATCAACAACAATAGAATCAAAGAGACAGACAGGTACTCCCCTTCCCCACCTCTATCCCCCTCGACCCCCAACCTCCGACACTCATTTTTCCCGACTCGCCCGACGATTGATAAATGAGTCGGAAAATGAGAGTATCGGTAGTCAGGGGAGGGGGGGGGGGGGGGGGAGACAGAAGGGGTCAAAGGGGTGTGTGGGGTGGGGTGGGGGTGGGCGACAGTAGGGGTCAAATGGGTGTGTGGGGTGGGGTGGGGGTGGGCGACAGAAGGGGTCAAAGGGATGTGGAGGGGTGGGGGATGGGTCAAAGACTATCTATGGAGATGTATAAACTAAACAAGTTACATTAGTGCTTGTGTTGCTTAATAAACGTTTAATGTCTTTGAAAGGTTTGTAAGAATAAATGTAATGTACATTTACAATTTCAAGCCGTGTAAAACTGTTGGCTGCACCCCAATTAAATAAATACATTTGGAACTTCACGCCGTGTAAAAGAGTTGGCTGCACTCCAATAAACTTAATACAAATATTATACAAATACAATCTTGATAATTAAAAGCATTCCTGATATATATATACAGTATATATATATATATATATATATATATATATATATATATATATATATATATATATATATATATATATATAATCACAAATACACGTGATTAATACATTGTACTCGCTAGGAAATTAAACACGGAGCTGCAAGCTTTAGTCTGTATTCCAAGAGACAGACATCTGCCGGAAGATGTCTTGGAATACAGACAAAAAGCTTGCAGATATGTATTTAATTTTCTCTCTCTCTCTCTCTCTCTCTCTCTCTCTCTCTCTCTCTCTCTCTCTCTCTCTCTCTCTCTCTCTATATATATATATATATATATATATATATATATATATATATATATATATATATATATATATATATATATATACAGAGAGAGAGAGAGATAAATAGATTGATAGGCGTACGTGTGTGTGTGTGTGTGTGTGTGTGTGTGTGTGTGTGTGTGTGTGTGTATGTATGTATGCACGCGCGCGCGATTGCGTGCGTGCGTGGCCAACAGATCGCTCACAAATACAACCAAACTACCAAACTCGCCGTAGGTACCGTAACTCTCCCGCTAGCCGCCTCAAGGAACCGGTTAACGATGGAACGATCGGTTGGTAGAGGGGGCGGGGTGGGGGGGGGGGGGGGGGTGTATCGCAAACCGGACTTGTTAACAACGGACATATTTTACGGTGCCCTAGCCGCCCTCATTATGACAAAGGTAGGCTGCTTGCTCGACCGGAAGGACATACACCAACTTGCGTAAAGTATATTGGGAGGAAGGGGGGGGGGGGGGGGGGGGGGGTATAATGATCAAGTATAGGCACGGGTTCATTATTATCTATTGGCGGGATTTTGTGTGCGTTCAACCCCTTCATCATGCGGGGTTCTTTTGATTAACCCTTTTTTCTTATTATAGTTTAGTTATAAATAAATTATATATAGTCGATTTTGTGCAGTTTAAGAAGCATCTGTGGTAATAAAGAGGGTTAAGTGAAATGGTTCTAAGCCTGTGGACTGCTAGAGGCCCCTTTGAAACTGAATAAAATTGTCTAATAATAACCAGGTTAAAGTTAAAAAGACGTTGCCGGTACAGAAGGGGTTAATTGAATATAATCTTCTGGTGGTAGGTGCAGGTTAAACAAAACGTTACCAGATTATTAAAAACAAAAAATTATGGATTGCTTATACTTCCATCTAAAAAAAAATGCACTGCAGATATATATACTGTATATAACTGTATATAGCGAGTGAGTGAGTGTGTGTGTGTGTGTGTGTGTGTGTGTGTGTGTGTTACTCAGTTACTCAGTTACTTGTTCGTCAAGGGGAATCCACGCAATGCGAGCTAAGCTCATTATTATCGCGCCTCCTTAACTGGGAATGAATTGCGTGAAATGCATGTTAAGTGTTTTATGTACTGTTGGAATGGCTGTGGATGTGTGTGTAGTCTGTATTTAGCCAATTGGCGACATCGGAAACGAAGGCTTAGGGTGGATCTGTATGGTACCATTCTCACTATAGACGGTACCGTCTCGCCCGAAGGCTTAGGTAGCCATCAGCTTAGGTGAACCATATGATACCCATCTCACCTTGTACCATTTTTGCCAACCCCAGATGGGACGTCACAACGTCGTCCACTTATTCCAGGTACCTATTTACAGCTAGGTGAACTGAGGCTAACACATGGAAGGAGACAAGCCCAATTTGTCTCCGCCCGGCCGGGGATTGAACCCCCGACCCCTCGTGTGTGAGACGAGAGCTCTGCCTACTATAGGCTACGGGCTGTGTGTGTGTGTGTGTGTGTGTGTGTGTGTGTTTTAGTCCGAGTGTATAATTATGTAAGCAAGTGTGTGTATGTATAAGCTCGTGTGTGTGTGTGAGTGAGTGTGTATGTGTAAGCGAGTGTGCATGTGTAAGCGAGTGTGTGTGTGTGTGAGTGTGTGTGTATGTGTGCGTATATACACAACCAGCGAGAGAGACATTTAATACAACTATTGCCTAATATCGGAACGAGCGGGTGCTATTTGCAGATGAGAGGGACCCGCCTGTAAATCACGCGACTCATTTGCAACGATAGCCTCTATGTCAACACGGCAGAGTGAGGTGACGTCACAGATATAATTCCAACTTAGGTTTTGGGTGGCATTGTCTTCAGATAGTTAAGGGAGGTCACCTGCTATTTTCTCTCCTTTTCTCTCTTTCTCTGGCTTTTATCCATTCGGCCTCACTCAGCCTACTGTTTTAAGACGTTTATGCCCATCCAGGTGTCGATTTCTTCCTGGCGAACGTTAGCGATCCAACATTGTATGGAGCACATTTTTAAAAATGTTTTTGACAATAGGCTAAATTTGTAAATTTTTCGGTAGAAAAATTTCACGGCCTTCGGCCGGTTCCTTTTAAAATTGGATGCTCGCTTTCACTTGCCAGGAAAAAATCGACACTTACAGGGCACGAAAGGTCTTAATATTGACAAAAATATGAGGCGAAAGATCTCAAAATCGACAAACTAACGGAACGAACGTCTTAAAACCTCAAAACTAATATGCTAAACACGAGGGAGAAGGGGGTTCATAAAAAGCGAGTACTACCCCCTTAAATCAAATTAATGTTGACCTGAGCAAGACAAAAATTATATAATTCAGCTATACAGATATATACAGTAGATAATAACACATTTCGTTAATAAAGCCAACAAGTAGTGTGTGTTAAGGTTCATAATATACTCGATATTATATTAAACTAGTGTAGGCTATTTACATCCTTCTCAATTTATTTTGATCCGGATTTCTGTTTAATATTTACAATGAGATATCAATAAAAATGCAGATTAGAATGACATACATTAATTATACTACTCTCTCTCTCTCTCTCTCTGCCTGAACCAAATTAAACCCATCCCACCCCCCATATACATCACTCATAATAATACACTTTGTTTATATGCACTTTTCCCCCCCAACGCGATCACAAAATTTTACGGTAATGGTATTAATAAAATATAAATAAAAAAATAAAAAAAATGCCGTAGTTGTGTCGCTCGTGTAATCACTTAGAGAGGGGGGGGGGGATTGGGCCTGTCTGCTAAAGTTGAGGTGGGATTGGCTATGTATATATTGGTATTTGGGTGGCATTAGTTTGGTTGCGTTTTGGATTAGCTTAGTTAGATTTAGATTGACTTAGATTGGGGGAGGGGGAGGGGGGATTGGGCCTGTCTGCTAAAGTTAAGGTGGGATTGAGTGGGATTGGCTATGTATATTGGCATTTGGGTGGAATTAGATTGGTTGCGTTATGGATTAGCGTAGTTAGATTTAGATTGACTTAGATTGATGTATATTTCTCGTGGTATGATACGCATGGGATTGGCTTGGATAGAATGTGGATATAATTTGCTGGTGTATGAGAGAGAGAGAGAGAGAGAGAGAGAGAGAGAGAGAGAGAGAGAGAGAGTTAGAGTTAGTAAGTGCGTATTTGCCTCCGTGTGAGCTGCGTATATGCGTATTCTGTATATGCATCACGTCCTACATAACACACAAGACCACCATGACCTCACCCGCTCATAACTCGGGCTTAAGCCTAATGTCCCCGGGATCAGAACCCGGTGTCAAATACACAGAATTAGTGCACCGATATGAAGCAGTTAGTGTCGGTTTACATTCAATATATTACCGGTCGTGGCCAGACGGAAATAAGCGGGGTTTTTTGTTCTGTTGTCTAGTTTGTAATTAGAAATGTGTGTCTGTCTTCTATTTTGTCTCTTTTAGTATGTATGACAGTCAGGGTGTATGTATATGTATTTATATCTAATTTGTATTAACTGTATCTGCCGTTTGTGTAATTATGAATAAATATCTGTCTTTTGTGTCTGTCTGTTTGCCTGTCTCTTTGACTGCCAGTTGCTCTGTCTGTCAGTAAGTTCTGATATATCCTATCAACCAGGGGAAATTAAATTAACCAAATAAGAGATAAAAGGAAATACATGCAAGAAATATCCATAAACAGCGTGAAGACTATTAACTTATATACGGCATGAAATGTAAAAACATGCGAAATAATAAAAGGATGAGATAAACTATATATAAAGTGGAATAATGGTGAGGAGAATCAGAATATATAAACACAATAAAGGCAGACCAACGATTAACAGACAGGACAGACGTCGGTAAAGTCAGAGAGAGAGAGAGAGAGAGAGAGAGAGAGAGAGAGCGAGAGTAAGAGAGAGAGAGAGAGCGAGAGAGAGAGAGAGAGAGAGAGAGAGAGAGAGCCAAGAGAGTATAATTTAGCTGAAGTACCATTGGAAGTGAGACTCCACATTAATAACGCCACACAATAATACACCTGAAGCCTCTAATATGACCAGCAGCCTCAACACTCTTTACTTCATTAACTCATTCAGTGCATCAGGACGCATTTGTTTATTATACTCACTCACTCTCACTCTCTCTCTCTCTCTCTCTCTCTCTCTCTCTCTCTCTCTCTCTCTCTCTCTCACATACACTTAATTTATCCTATTTATATTTATCGGCAACGGCCAAAATTGTCGCCGTATTTGTTGACGTATCGAGCTGAAATTAAACATACTTTTAGATATAACTTACCGTCAAGTATGGGACTATGTGCATCAAAACCGCATACCCAATCCTACGAAAAGCACGCCGTAGGAGGAATTAGGCTTAGTCGTCTTTATTCTTAGATCATCTTACCTGCAAAGATAGAAACAAATACATTAATACAATCAATATATACATCATAAAACATAAACAAATGTATGAATGCAATCAAAATATACATCATAAAACATAAACAAATATATTAATACAATCAATATATACATCATAAATCATCAACAAATACATTAATGCAATCAATATATACATCATAAAACATAAACAAATGTATGAATGCAATCAAAATATACATCATAGTTCATAAGACAGAAACAAATACATCAATACAATCAAAACATACCGTACATCAGTAACACGAAAATACAATATAATAACATATTAAGAAGCGCACACACCTACAACTTTTGAAAAAACATTACTAACACCTTTCGTTCAGTGATAACTTTAAAATATTTCCCCATCAGCTTTGAAATATAAGGTAGAGTAGGCCAAGGAAGAAATGTAGGGAAGAACATAGACGAAATGAAGTATAATAACCATAAGAGGAAACAGGACTAAGAAAAGGACAAGCACGAAAATAAGTTTAATTGTTATTGAGGGTTTCGGTTGTTATTGTCAGTTATCAAGTAATATATATTCTCTCTCTCTCTCTCTCTCTCTCTCTCTCTCTCTCTCTCTCTCTCTCTCTCTCTCTCTCTCCCCCCCAAAAAAAAAAAAAAAAAAAATCCATGCTAGAAATACGCCACTCTATGTGACCCCCCTCCCACACACACAATTTAAGCTACATTTATGAGAAAAAGAGTTCCACTTGTTACAGGCAGCTTTGACCTTTGTCTGCTACATACACTTATAAAACAAAAAGCCGAAGGTTGCGTGTAACGTATAATTTAATGGAGAATTAATATTGTACTATACCGGTACCTATTGTGTAGTCGGTTTGTATATGCCTGGCGGAAAATATAATTCCTTAGCAGATGGCTTACGATGCTTACTGACAAATATGAAACTGCTATGTTTCTGCGTCATACTAATGCCAAGTTTTCATAATTAAGAATATATTTCAATATAAAATGTTCGACGTAGCAGAAGAATTATGATGGAGACATGATATTTTGCCGCCAGTTGGAAAAACAGACTACAGGTTCAGCAACGCTGAAGGTTTTTAGTGTCACAACTGATATAGGAGTAGAGTTGGTTGGTGGAGAGAACATAATATAACTATATATATGTGTGTGTGTGTCTGTTGAGAGGGGGGGGGGGGTGAATGTGTGTGTGTTTGGGGGGTGGGGGGAATGTGTGTGTGTGCATGTGTATGTGCGTGTGTGGGGGTGGGTATATGTGTGTATGAGTGTGTGTGTATATGTATATGTATGTATGGGGACCAACAATAATTATGAAGCCTGGACTCCCTTGGCTGTATATGACGCTCCTATATACATAACCGTTTACAGGGGGATCACCGCCCCCGACAGATATAGCCGAGAGGGGGGCTATACAAGGGAGATAGATGGCTGATAGATAGATAGATAGATGGGATAGAACTACTAGTGGGATTTAAACGTCGCTCCCCCTTGCAACATAGACTCTCGCGTTACCGCTTGCAATTGCATGCTTGTGATTGGCTGCTCGGCTATCACTCTTAATGGCCGGCTGTTGCAATGTCTCTCTCTCTCTCTCTCTCTCCGTATACTATTTATATATAGTATATATATATATATATATATATATATATATATATATATATATATGTCTTCTACGTCATGCCTTATGTGTCTAAATGTCAACACAAATCCTAAAATCACTGCTCATCCTAACATTAATGTCCTTATGGAGTAATGTTATTACATATACACTATAGCCATATTTCGATTTGGTCATTGAATAATCAATTGATAATATTAAGATCCTCAAAATGTATACTACCAATGAATTACATGCATGTTATAGAAACCTATATAATGATACTTTAGATGTATGTGCGTATACAGTGTAGTACGATAATGGATTGCATCCATTAAATCATGAACTTTGATTTCTTGCTTCACATAATTTCAATATAATATTTTTCGGTAGCATACTATAATCTATTTAAACAAATAAATGGTAAGTATCAATTGCTAGGCTTTGAAAACTGCAATCACATAATATTTATGTAAGTCATAAATCCTCGTATTACATCATATGATATTTAATTGACACACACACACACACACACACACACACACACACACACACACACTTGCATTTGTACCTACTAATCGCATGTCAGTGTACTTTAACCATGCAATGCTAATACCCTAATACCTGGACCAGTCTATGAACACTCTTATAATAATAAAATATTACTATTACACAACTAGCTAGTCACGTCATTACTTAACATTTGTTAATTGTAATGTAATGCAAATACGTCATGTGATCCACTTCCTCGTTCTGTATGTGCCAAATTCAATGTTTTTCATGCATTGTTGGTACATAATAAGCAAATCTCTCTCTCTCTCATATCAGTTACACACACAACATAACCCTTAAAATACTGATGAAACAGCTTCGAACACGGCAGACCAAATACCGGAACATAGAATGAATCACTTCAGATGTCCGGTTCGAAACACTTAGTAACAAGAACAAGGATTACGGTAGTGTGGGAATACTTTAGCGATAACATTTATACGCTTATCTTCAATATATCAAGTATTACACACACACACACACACACACACACATAATTACACACTCATACACACACCGGACATTAGTTCCCTTTCCAATGTTCCCTTACCCACTCTAAACCACTGTTTGGACACTTGATCCTCAGTGTTTTGGAGGACAAGCAGCCTAGAAGGGTCACTAGACCTGTTGTTGCTTGATTTCCTTTGTACCGACCCACGCACACACATACACATATCCACAAATACAGGTATGCACATAGTCACGAATATGCTCTCTCTCTCTATCTCTCTCCCTCCTTTTTTTTTTTCATTTTCTCAGTCCCCACTTTTCGGATTAGCCACATAGAATGGAAACCTTTTTAATTTCCGTCTTCATCCATTGTTTTATTTGTCTGACTACTACCCCTGCAATGATATCCGACAATTAATTTCCCCTTTGTCCAATTTGCAGCCAACTATCTTTACGTATATGTGTTTCGCACTGTTATCTTTCTGTTACCTATGTTATCGTTATTTTGTTATTTCTGTTATTGTTATTTTGTTCTTTGTTATTTGTTTCTTTCTGTTATTTTTTTTTCTTTCTGTTCTGGTATCCTTTTATTTCTGATAATTCTGTTATTCTGTTATTTCTGGAATTTTTATTATTCGTTATTTTTATTATTAAATTATTTCTGTTATTCTGTTTTTTTCTGGTATTTCT
>CM064570.1:766121-776121 GCA_032716605.1 Paralithodes platypus
TTGATAGCGTAATGTATAAATGCGCGGAATTGTCGGTGTGAGTATCCTAGGTTCGAGTCCTTGAAATGCCACATGTATTTGTTGATTTCAGTAATTGAGTTTAGAAGTAAAGTAGGTTGGTGAAAACATATGAATATCCCTATCTTGATTACTCAGCTAATACGAAGATTTTGTAGCGATTTATGTCGATAGTTATGAAAACTTGGCCACAACATGATGCAGAGTGAGAGTATTATCATGTTCTATCATTAAATATTGATAAGTATAATTGGTATTATTACAACGTTTACAAAAAATCAATACATATATTTTCCTTTGCAAACTATTTTATGTTCTGGAGTACAATACAAATATGTACTTCTTCTAACTGGTTTTAAAGCTTCCAACACTGTTTTTTTGTTATAATTTCGTCGGTCAAACTATTATATATTTTGACACCGTGGTACCGTATGTTACTTTGGTTCTGTGTTAACATCATCCAATCACCCACACATCCAACCACCCAATCACTCATCCACCCACCCACCCAACCATTCATCCATCCATCCACCCACCCACCCACTTATCCATCCATCCAAAGAGTTCCATTCACCATCCATCCACCCAAGTAACCAACCCTATCATTGTCCTCCCTCCAAGTTCCCCCTCCTAATAAATGCTGATAAAAGTGTCCCCTAAAGTTTAAAGAAAATGTTGAATCAAGTTGAAGAAAAACATGGCGGATAAAGTCAGGTTAGAGAAGAGAGAGAGAGAGAGAGAGAGAGAGAGAGAGAGAGAGAGAGAGAGAGAGAGAGAGAAAAAGAGAGATTTTAGCTACATATATGAGATTTGCCTATATTATTATTAATCATGATTATATTAAATATTTATTATATATATTCATGTTCTACCTACATGTATAGAATATTGCCTAGGACTTAACCTTTAGGAGTGACAATAAAACATGACTGACAAAGTTGCAGAATATAACTAGCATTCTCTTTAAATTAATGCCCCTCCCTTCCCACTCCCACACTCCATCTAAGTTGCATAAAATAACTAGCACCCCCCCCCCCCCCGAAAAAAATCCCCCTCCCTCCTCACTCCAACTAAGCTGCATAAAATAACTAGCCCCCCCTCCCCTTCCACACTCCAGCACCCCTCTTAAGTTACATAAAAACTAGCATCACCCCCTCCTAATTCCCCCCCCCCTCCTCCTCACTCCATCTAAGTTGCATCAAATAACTAGCATGTCCCTCCCCTCCAATTCCCCCCCCCCCCCCTCTTCATTCCCGCACTCCATCTAAGTTGCATAAAATAACTAGCACCCCCCCATTCCCCCTCCCTCCTCACTCCCGCACTCCATCTAAGCTGCATAAAATAACTAGCACCCCCATTCCCCCTCCCTCCCTACTCAGCACTCCACCTAACCTGCATAAAATAACTAGCCGCCCCCCCCCCCCCCTCCCCCCCAACTCCCGCGCCGGACCAAAGGCAGGCCCACCATTCACCTCTATTTGCTCAATTATAACTTTTGCCGAAGATTCAATCCCGGGCCCTCGCTTTTATTTCGGGAATTAGGCGTCATATTATACTGGAGGGGTGATGGTGAGGAGGTTAGGAGTGGGGGGGGGGGGGGAGGGGAGGGGTAGAACACACTTTAGTAAATAGAGGTAGAGGTAATATTACATTGATAAGAGGCAGCTCGCACTGCTATAAAACTGTTATATATGGCATAACAACTATATTCTATATTTGTATTAACTTGGCAAACTTAAACTTGTTCGCCTTGGGCCCAAAACTCTACTTCAAGCTGATTGGCTGTTAGTTCTGTGTAAAATAGACCTTGCATTTGATTTGGCAATTGAAATATGTGATTTGGACACAGTGCCACAGCCAATATATGAAGTCATGATGGAAAACGTTCCACCCTAGTTATAACATATGATAAGCTATAGTTTTGATTTGTTTATTTCTCTCCTATGCGTATGAAGGATGCAAAAGGCAAAGATGCCTCTAGTAAGTGTCTCCTCTAAAATTGAAAGAGTGATAGAGAGCCAAAATTTAAGGTACTAACTCTCTTATTACTATCCCAAACCATCCCTCTCAACAACCGCAAATCACGCTGCCCAAAAGTGGTTGTCTCATATTTACAATCCATTGACCTCATACTTATTTGGATTTGAATTTCTACATTCACATTTCTTTGGGTTCTGTTTTTGTTTCTCTTCTTTTGTAGTGGCTGGTGTTTTTCTGCCCCTCCTGTGTTTCCTGTTTTCGTGTAATGTTTCTCTCACTGTTTTCTCTCCTCTCTAAAGTCGACGGTGTTTTCTTTAAGGGAGCACACCTCGCTTTGTTTTCTCTCTTTGGCTTGTATCCATTCGGCCCCATTCAGCCTACTGTTTTAAGACGTTTACCCCCATCCAGGTGCCAATATTTTCCTGGCAAGCGGTAGCGAGCCAGCATATATATATTTTTGTTTTGACAGTAAGCTAAATTTGTAAATTTTTCGATAGAAAAATTTCTCCGGCGAAGCCGGATTTCTCCATACAATACTGGCTCGCTATCGCTAGCCAGCAAGAAATCGACACCTGGATGGGGATAAACGTCTTAAAACAGTTGGCTGAATGGGGCCGAATGGATACGAGCCAGGAAAAGAGAGAAAAGAAGATAAAGATAAAAAAAAAAGCCGGTGACCCCCCTTAACGTTTTCAGATTCATTGTTAATATTATTGACAGACGATATCAGATTCATTGTTAATATTATTGACAGACGATATCGGTGAATGTGTACTAAAGTAGAAGAAATTGTGTAATGATGAAAGGAGAACCAATAATATAGTGAGATATAATGTGAAAGAAGACTGGTTAACCCTTTCACGATACGATGGCGCGCTTCTTCATTAGATTTGGCTACCATTAGGCATGTTTATGGAACTTGGGAAAGATCTGTGGGACAAAAAGGTAAAATCATCTCAATCATCTTATTATCTCTCATAATTTCTTCCCAATTTCAATAACAATGGTTTAATGATAGTCAGTATTAAGTAAAGCGTCATCTCATCTTGAAAAGGTTAACAGATATTACTGCAGTATTGATTAAGAGAGAGAGAGAGAGAGAGAGAGAGAGAGATATGAATACAAAGAGAATCACAGACAGAGAAATAGATATAAATATAGCTATATAGATAGACAGACAGATAGATGGAATTCTACACAGAGATAATGGGCGACATACAAAAATGATTATATATTTTTCTAGGCTAAAACTTGACAGCAGAAGGGTCAGGAAGTGGCAATTATACATGTAAAATAACTCTCTCTCTCTCTCACACACACACACACACACACACACACACACACACACACACACACACACACACACACACTTTTAAAATTACAGTACTCATCATCTAAATTTATTATATGTGGTGATTTTAATGAAATAGACACGTCTGACCTTCAAACACACCTTCAGCTAACCCAAGTAGTAAATTTCCCTACACACCATAATAATATTTTAGATATAATCCTAACAGATATGTCAAACCTTTATGAAACCCCGATTCCAATGTCGCCATTTGGACGAAGCAATCACACCTCTGTTTTCTGGACTCCCAAACCTACTTTCGCTCACACAAATAAGAACAAAACACACACGTACAGACCTATAACCGACTCGGCAATTCGACTCTTCGGTGATTGGATTGTTCGATACCCATGGGTTGAGGTGTTAACTGTTGAAGATGTTTATCGCAAATGGGAAAATTATCTCAATACTATTAATATAGCCTACCTACATTTCTTCCCTGAAAAAACTGTAGTTACTCACCAGTCTGACCTCCCTTGGATTAATTGCCGTATTAAACGCCTTATGCAACAACGTGACAATGCCTTTAAAGCCAACAACACCACCCTTTTCAAATCACTTAGAAACAAAGTTATTAGAGAAATTAAAATGGCAAAAAAGACTTTCTATCCCAACAAAATACAACACTTGAAACACACAAACATTAGTGAATGGTTTAGCCGAATTCAGGAATTTTGTGGCCTTAAGAACCGACCCTCTACCTTCCCGTGTGTCAACCATCTCACCAGTAATGAAGCAGCCGAGACAATAAATAATCATTTTGCCTCTATATGTCAACAACTTCCCAAGCTCTCTCATGACCAGCTCCCAGCATACCTCCCTGCCCCCTCCCCCCCACCTATCGTATTAGAGTACGAAGTTTGCCGTCGTTTACAGATTCTCAAACCTAAACGCTCCTCCACTCCACTCGATCTTCCTATCCGCTTATACAGAGAATTTGCTCCTGAACTTTCCTTACCTCTCACATCCATAATTAATGCTTCCTTACAACAATCCAAATGTCCTAAAGATTGGAAGCATTCCTATGTCACTCCAATCCCTAAATCTTCAAACCCTCAATCTCTTAATGAACTACGGCCCATAGCTATTACACCTATTCCTAGCCTTATTTGTGAAAGTTTTGTAGCTGAATTGGCTTACAAAGATATATACAATAAATTAGACTCGTGCCAGTATGGAAATATTAAATCTTCATCCACCTCACACTACCTCATCAGTTTTCTTGACTTCATTCATAAAAATTTAGACCGCCGAAACACGTCAGTAACAGCAGTATTCATAGATTTCAAAAAAGCCTTCGATCTAGTGAACCACACCATTATAATTAAGAAAGCACTACACCTTGGCCTCAGGGAATGTCTTACCTCCTGGTTGGCGGATTTCCTCAACGACCGTCAACAATCCGTCCGCTTTCTAGGCAGTATCTCCAGTTCACAAACACTTACTTGCGGTTTGCCTCAAGGGACACGAATGGGGCCCCTCGGTTATTTAATACTCAGCAATAACGCCCTTCAAGACGCAGAACTCAAATGGAAATATGTTGACGATTCCACACTAGCCTCTTCCATCAGCAACGCTTCTCCAGACTACAGCATTCTCCAAGCCAACCTAGATGCCCTACTGACCTGGACACAAGATAATGATGTCACTATTAACCTAAACAAAACACTTGTCATGAACTTCAATGTTGCTTCTAAACCCATCCCTCCACCCACACTCAAGCTTGGCAATCACACCCTCGAGATAGTTCAGTCCACTAAATTACTTGGTGTTTTCCTTCAGCAAAAACTACTCTGGGATAAACATGTTAACACCATAGCTAGTGCTTCTTCTTATCGGCTACACATGTTACGCACCCTGAAACAACTAGGGGTTCCCAGAGATGACATGCTACTTTTATACAAATCTTTTATATTACCCAAACTCTGCTATGCTTCACCCGTTTGGTCATCCTCTCTCAACTTAACCCAAAGAAATAAATTAGAAAAAATTCAGAAGAGAGCACTCAGAATAATGTTAGGGGCCAACTACACCACTTACCAAGATGCATGTAACCTAATTAACGTACTCGCCATATCTAACCTCTACGAACAACACCTTCAGCAGTTCTCCAGCAAACTACTAAACAACCCCAGACACCGGCACCTACTACCGCCCGACGCCCCTCCTCCTCTACGCGCTGTTCGCCACTTCAACCGTATTGTCCCCGTAAGAGCACCACGGACTGACCGCTACAAGAACAGCGCCATTCCTTCAATAATTAAGGTCTTAAACAATCAATAAATTATATACATATTTTTCATTGTAAATTAGCCTGTTAGCTCTTGTGTCAATTTTAATTTTAATTTTAACTATGTATCAACTTCCTTGTATATTTTCAGCCTTCGGGCTGCTTTTGTGAATAAACCGTTAATTATTATTATTATTATTACACACACACACGTTCACATTCACACACACACACTACTATACATATACATATACATATATACAGTATATATATATATATATATATATATATATATATATATATATATATATATATATATTACTGCTGTGTATGATGAATGAAGCGTGAAGTTAATATGTGAAAAATAAATAAATCGTCATAAATAATACACGTATTTGAAATACAATGCCAACGAAAAATGGGAGCAATGATAGATTACACTATTACTGGCATTTATGTGATTGCAAACGTTAAACTAAAACGTTCCATAAAATAATATAAATCTAAATTTATGAATACTGCACAAATATACACATACAAAGCAAATATACAAGAATAATAACAAAGCACCAAAAAGGTTATGTATAAGTACCCGTGGAAAAAAAATAGTTAAACGAAAAGAAACTTCCCCCAAAACTCCCCCACTGTCATTTCAAAGTCCAATTCCTACTTAACAAAAGAGACCAAAAGAATAAAAACATTTTCCTAATTACGTTTGAAAATGAGTGGTACGTTTCTATCTTCTCCACATATTGTATTTTCTGTGAGTGTGTGTGTGTGTGTGTGTGTGTCTGTAGGTGTGTGTGTGTATGTGTGTGTGTGTGTGAGTGTGTGTGTGTGTGTGAGTGTGTTCACATACTTATTACCTGTGTGTGAGTGTATGTTTGCGTGGTGTGTTTTGTGCGTTGATTTGTGTACGTGTGTGTTATGTAAGTGCGTGTGAATTGTACATGTGTGTGGGTGTGTGTATGTGTGTGTGTTTTACCGGTGGGATACGCTATAAAGGTATATATGCAAATTAAGAAAAAAACCTACGTGATTGATGTTGGTATAATAATGTGTAAGTATAGTATATAATATTATGTTTGATCGTGCCTTTGCAAAACAGGCTACGTACCGGTATCTAATAATAATAATAAGAGATAATAGGGATGGTCGAGAGAGAGAGAGAGAGAGAGAGAGAGAGAGAGAGAGAGAGAGAGAGAGAGAGAGAGAGGTGAGATGGAAGGAGGTGAAGAGAGGATAATAAAGCTTCCTTCCATATGTTTCTGTCATAATAAATTGTGTGTGAGAGAAAGAGGAGGGGGCTAAATTACTTGCCTTAGGAGTAATGGATATTGTGGTGGTGGTGGTGGTTGTTGTTGTGGTTGTTGTTGTGGTGGTGGTTGTTGTTGTTGTTGTGGTAAGTGTGGTGGTGGTTGTTGTGGTGGTGGTGGTGGTGGTGGTGGTAAGGTTGGTGATTGTGTTGGTTGTTATAGTTGAGGTACTTTCGGTAGTAAATGCGGTGGGTGTGGTAGCAGGGACGTTGTGGTATACTAAATGGTAATTGTGGTAGGTGTGGTGGTGGTTGTGGTAGACGAGTTAAGTGTTTTGGTTATTATGGTGATAGTTGGGGTAAATGTGGTTGTTGTAGTGCTTACAGTGGTTGTTGTGGTAAATGTGGCAGTGATATGGTTGTGGTTAGGTCTAGTAGATATAGTTACTAAATATGGAGGACGTGGTTTTGATACATAACATCTATCCCCCTGTCTTTGATTTATACCTTGACTAATTTGCGCTATATTTTTGTTCTAATCCTTGAACCATCATATAATGTATGTTTGTATCCACTCACCCTACGCCTCTCACCCACTATCCCTCATCCACTACCCCTCACCCACCACTCACCCACTTCCCCTCAACCACCACTCACCCCAAACCTCTCACCAACTACTCCTCACCCCACGCCTCTCACCCACTTCCCTTCACCCACCACTAACCCCTCACCTCTCACCCACCTCCCCTCTCACACACCACCTCTCACCCACTGCCCCTCACCCACTATCCCTCACCCCACACCTCTCGCCCACTACCCCTCACCCCACACCGTTCACCCACTATCCCTCACCCACCACTCACCCCACACATTTCACCCACTACCCCTCACCCCACACCTTTCACCCCAAACCGTTCACACACTATCCCTCACCCACCACTCACCCTACACCTTTCACCCACTATCCTTCACCCACTACCCCTCACCCACTACCACCCACCCAATACCCCTCACCCACCACCCCACCCATTACCGTACCCCTAACCCACCACACACCCAATACCTATCACCCTACACCCCTCACCCACCTTTCTGCATGGCTGGCTGACCCATTTACTGTCAGTTTGTCTGTGTACCTCCCAGCCCTCCTGCACTTCTTACCTAAACAAACACAACAACCTAAATATAGAGATGTAAAATGATATACAGTATAGTAGAGTTTGTATATAGAAACATCATGCTATATATATATATACCGGTATATATATATATATATATATATATATATATATATATATATATATGTGTGTGTGTGTGTGCGTGTGTGTGTGTGGATGATTGTGTGTTGGTGTGTACCTATTCATTTAGATATATATACAGTAAATACATACAAAATGGCCAAATAACCAAGACCAAAATGTGTAAACAAGCAAGCAAGGGTCCACTAGGGTCCATGTTGGCCAGCCAGTTCGTGAAACAGGGAGAGCCGCGCCCCCCGGAAAGTGTCCCTTTGGCGCTATGCATGAGGGGGGGCGAGGGGGGCAGCGGTGGCAATGGATTTTCATTTCCGGCAACAATTTCCAGCCACGGCGATTTACATTTCCGTCTAACAGTCCGTATTTCCGCTGAGGCCCGTATCGATTGGGGTCGGCTTGATGACTTTTTGTATATTTATTTAGCCCCTGTGTACACTCTCATTTTTTATTGTCTCTTCTTTGCCTAATATTCTTTCTTTGGGCGACATTATTTTGTTGATTTTCCTTGACGGCTATTTTTTTTTTTTTTTTGGGGGGCATACGTTTTGTATCCTTGTAGGATCTTTTGTCTGTGTTCTTCTTAAACTCATTTGATATGTTATCTGTCCAGATAATTTGTTTGTCTTCTTTTTCTTATCCTTTATTTTTGCTTTCCCGTTGTCTTACAATTATCTTATCCATTTACTGGCTGTTACTAGGCATAGTTTGCTTACAATAAACTATATATAAACAGTATATATCCCATTTTTATATAACAATTGCATTTCACTTAATTATAATGTTATGTTATTATCTATTTTATTTATCATGTGTTCTATATGGTTATGTTTCCGATTACCTAAATTATATAATTAGTCTGTTCACTATTAGGGTCTCAATTTCATTACATTTGTCTTAATTATGTTAATTATATTCTTGTATCTCACTTCTTTCGTCTCTAAACGAATTAATCATATCATATGTTAAATTATATTTGTTTACGTTTTATTTCGGTATTTTCCATGTATTCGCACACATGGAAATTCATTAGGTCTTTCAATTTTCATCAGACGACTCGATATCAATATGTGTTTACTCATTTAATAACAGTTCGAAGTTCCATATGTTACTATTTTCAGTTCTACTTTCACCAACGAAAAATGTAAATGGATTCCAAATAGAAAAGCTCTTTCAGTTCATCGATAATTCTATTATTTTGAAGCAGATCAGAGTACCGGCACTTTGCTAGACCCATTGACGTAGTTGCATGAACCATTTCAGTTAGATAAAGCCGGTATCACACGAAAGCTTTTATAGTCAACATTCGATGATCAACATTTTTCTGGCAACATTTCTGGAACACTTTGCACTGGTATCGGAAACTAGACTGAGAGTAGATGAATTTAGGTAACAGAAAAATATTAAATGTTGACCTCATAAGCTGCCAGACCAGTGTTGAGGATAAATGTTGAGTGAAAAAGCGTTCGTGTGATACCGGCTTAACTCCAATTGTCCTATATTCGAGCACCCGCAGACGATTTCTTCAGCTTAGGCAGAACCTATCGGTATCAAACGGCTACAAACTAGTTCAAATCCCCCTCTAACTTTGACATGTGTTTCCTAAGTTGAATAAAATCGCTAAAAGGTCTCTATAATATAATGCCCATTGGCATTATCTGATTGAAAGGGTTTGAAAGAAAGTTTTGGGTATCAAGCTCTCCTAAAAAGGCACTTAAACTCATATCAACTCTAGTATTTCTCCTTACTTAATGACCAAAACACTTTTAAAATACTAATGATAATGTGTTACATACGGAACTTTAGTAATAAACAATTAAAATGTAAGAATCAGTTACATTTTATGGTTTTGATTCATCATTTAATGCAATCATACAATATTGCCATTTAATTGGCAAATATAATTTAAAATC
>CM064570.1:781121-782872 GCA_032716605.1 Paralithodes platypus
ATCGTAGACTAGACCGAGGTAAGGATTTATATGGTGACAACATTATCATAAAAGTTGAAGTCAGAAGCTGCCAGATCAAAATTGTAGAAAATAGAGTTGGATTGGGCCTGAGTATATAGAATAGAATAGATATATAATGGATATAGAATAGAATAGAGTTGAGAAGAAACCCATTTTTCGCTGGAGTGTAGGCGGGCGATTGAGAGACAGGGATGAATGAGAATGAATCCGTTATGAATTTGCTTTGGGAGTTGCTTGTAAAAGAGTGATGAGTTAGTGTGTGGCCATTGAGGATCGTGAACATTGAATAACCGAGTCAATGATACGATACAGTACAGGTGCATTCATAGGTCGTGTAGCCTACCACCAGACCAACTAAAACTCAGATTTCTTCTTACTATTAATTTAACATTATATATATTTCGTGAAAATGGGTCAAATACACACACGCACAAACACACACACACACTTACTTGATCTCTCTCTCTCTCTCTCTCTCTCTCTCTCTCTCTCTCTCTCTCTCTCTCTCTCTCTCTCTCTCTCTCTCTCTCTCTCTCTCTCTCTCCACTCTCTCACACATGAAGGGAAGCAAAGATTGGGTTCCGCCATTTACCTTAAGAATTCAGTTTGCCGTGAATGTGCGAGCTGGGAAAAATTGCCAATATTCTTTGATCTCCTACCCCGGCTGAAAGAGAGAGAGAGAGAGAGAGAGAGAGAGAGAGAGAGAGAGAGAGAGAGAGAGAGAGAGAGAGAGAGAGAGAGAGAGAGAGAGAGAGAGAGAGAGCTTAAGCTTACCTCTCTTCTCCCTATCTCTCTCTTATCAACACATCCACAAAACTTGCCCACATGAACATATATTTAAGCTCATATTCAGACACACAAGTATACAAGCACGCACTCACAGACACACACGAACAATCCAACAAATATACCCACATATATACACAAGCAAACAGAGATATGCGAACCAAACACACACATACACATAGAAACACACGGACATTCACAAACACACATACTGTACACACACACATGAACCATTACACAAACATAAATTGACATACAAACATACACAATAATAATGAATACCAACACACTACCAATATGACACACACACACACACACACACACATAAACACACACAGATACATTCACAAACACACACACACAGACATTCATAAACACACACACACAGACATTCACACACACACAAAAATTCAAAAGCACACACACACAGAGAGAGAGAGAGAGAGAGACAAATATTTACATAGATTTACATGGATACACTGGCCACACATACCTTACGATCCAAACGAGGTGGTCAGGACTTAATTCTAGTAGAGATGGCATATCCGATAGAAAAGGAAAGTTGAAGGATAGGAGAGAGAGAGAGAGAGAGAGAGAGAGAGAGAGAGAGAGAGAGAGAGAGAGAGAGAGAGAGAGAGAGAGAGAGAGAGAGAGAGAGAGAGAGAGAGAGAGAGACAGAGAGAGAGAGAGAGAGACAGACATTCACAAACACACACAAACATTCACAAGCACACACACCCTGAACCCTAACCAAATCCACGGAAAAAAGGAACAGTCGGATCGGGAGGCCAAACATGGCCGATCAAAGCCAGCACCTTGTTTGTTGTGTGTGTGTGTGTGTGTGTGTGTGTGTGTGTGTGTGTGTGTGTGTGTGTGTGCGCGTGTGCGTGTGCGTGTGTGTGTGTGTGTGTTGGTATTCATTATTATTGTGTATGTTTGTATGC
>CM064570.1:782972-848425 GCA_032716605.1 Paralithodes platypus
GTGTGTTACTCATTTACTTTTTCGTCCATGGTGAATTCACACAATGGCGAGCTAAGCTCATTATTTATCGCGCCTCCTTAACTGGGAATTTATTGCTTGAAATGCATGTTAATGTTTTATGGACTGCTGGAATGGCTGTTTATGTGTAATGTAGACTGTATTTTATCCACTTGGCGACATCAGAAACGAAGGGCTTAGGGTGGATCTGTATGGAACCATTCTCACTATATACGTTACCGTCTCGCGCCCGAAGTCCCTTATGTATCCATCAGCTTAGTGGAAGCCTATTATACCCCTCTCGCCTTGTAGTCATTTTTGCCAACCCCAGATGGGACGTCCCAAACGTCGTCCACTTATTCCAGGTACCTATTTACAGCTAGGTGAACTGAGGCTAACACATGAAAGGAGACAAGCCCAATTTGTCTCCGCCCGGCCGGGGATTGAACCCCCGACCCCGTGTGTGTGCGTGTGTGTGTAATGTAGTCAGTTTTTGTAAAGAAGGCAACATACACCTCGACTGTGTGTGTGTATGTGTGTGTGTGTGTGTGTAGAATATTAACCCTTCATAGGAACACCACACAATAATTGCACCCTTAACCCCTTCACCACCATTACGTAATGTTCATCATATTCTGGTTACCATTAGCCGATTTTCTTTCGTTTGTAATCTAGCTATACGATTCAAAAATGGGTAAATACGATCTCAATAAACCCTCTTACTAACATAGGTCCTTCTTAAACTGCATAAAATCATCTAATTCGGCCCCATTTCTTAGTCAATATTAAGATCTTTCGTGCCATTTAGGTGTCGTTATTTTCCTGGCTAGCGATAGCAATCCTGTAATTTAGGAGGAACTACCTAAAAATGTACAAATATATCTAGAAGGGGGATCTTGAGGATGTGTATTTAATCTTGATGGAGGTCTAGGAAGGAAAGTAAACAAAACGTAATAATAAAAATATATATACATATCGACCAATAAATAAATCCTTCCTTCCTTAACCTATTCAGTACCGGTGCCGTCCTTTGAACTTTATTCTGGCTACTATTAGACGATTTTATTCATTTTAAGAAGTAAATGCCAGTATTACCATAGTCTTCCCTATAACCACATAATCTCACTCACTCACTCTCATACACACACTCACTCTCTCTCTCTGTCTGACCTGCGCTATGCCACAGGAGTCTTAACTTAGCCTGCACCTGCCTGCCTTCCCACGGTGCCTACCCTCTGACTCGCAGGTCTCTATGCAGGCCGAGGGGGGGGGTGTGTGTGTGTGTGTGTGTGTGTGTGTGTGTGTGTGTGTGTGTGTGTGTGTGTGTGTGCGCGCGCGTGTGCGCGCGCGTGCGTGCGTGCGTGTGTGTGTGTGTGTGTGTGTGTGTGTGTGTGTGTGTGGGTGTTATGGTGTGGGTGTGTTGTGTGTGTGTGTGTGTGTGGGTGTTTGTGCACATAATAACATGTCTTTTACTAGCTGCAAATTTTGGACCTCAGTAGGAGATGGACCTGATATAACACTAAAAGAAAAATACTGTGTCCTCAACCTAGGGGGGGGGGGGGGAATGGCACAGTATCAATTCAGTTGGGCCAATATTAAAGAATCTAAGGGGTAACAATAAGCCGTGATGCAACATTTACCAAACACATCCAAGACATATCCCGTTCTGCTCGCAAGAAGCATTGGGTTGGATTCTACGGACGTTTGCCACAAGGGAAGAAAAATCAATGACAATCTTATACAAATCTCTAATAATGCCCAATCCTCGAGTACTGCTGCCCCCAACTCTCTGGGACCCGTGGAGGGTTGGAGAATGAACATCACTTGAAGGCGTCCAACCGGACATGTACAAACAAGATCTCCTCCGTGCAACATCTCGACTACTGTGGGAAGACTTAAAAGCACTTGAATTGTACTCGTTTTAGCGAAGGCGTGATCGGTACATCATAATCTACGTTTGGAAAATGCCAAATGGCCATGTCCCCCCAAACTTAAACAATGAGTCGAAAATAAGTGAGAAAATCATCAAGAGGCGATCAAGCTCTGTGAATTGGGAAACATCAATAATAGAGCCTTGGCCAGAGTGGTGCCTCAGAGAATGACCTCAATATCATACCGCGGACCAACACTCTTTAACCGCTCTGCAATAATAGGTGCGGGATGCAGAGTGCTCCTCTCTGACCAAGTTCAAGGGGTTGCTGGACAGTTTTCCTCAAAAGTTTCCCTGACCAGCCAAAGAATGCCCCACTACAACATCATGGCCACTGAGTAACAGCATTCCTGATCAGCTTGCCCTGATGAGGTCAGACGTTAATTTTATTACCGATGGTCTAAGCCATGGACAGTCCCATCTAACTGGTCCCCCTTTCCCCCCCGTGTTCTTCCACTGGGTAACGGGGACTAGCGGTGTTTGACTACTACTGTCCGTGGTGCATCACGCATGACCGAGGGACGACCATACGTCCTCAACGTATCACCAGTATCACCATCCAGGTTTGTGTGTGTGTGTGTGTGTGGGGGGGGGGTGGGGGGGGGGGGGGGGGGTGGGGGGGGGAGGGGGGGTTGGGGGGGGAGGGGGGGGTGGGGGAGAGAGGGAAGAGATTTGAGAGATCGAGAGGGGGGGGGGGCGAGAGAGAGAGAGAGAGAGATCCTAGCCTGGACTCCGTGGGCTTAAGTACATGTTCATATACATGCTAAGACTGTATTTAGAGGTATGTGTGCAATACACACCGCATGCTAAATGTTATTTACTTGGTCTGCTTCAGTATATATATTTACATAATAACCATTAGGCCTTTATCACTTCAACAGCAGAACCAATTAAGGTAAACAAGTTAGCGTAGAATCTGTTGTATATTAATAACATAAGGACAAATGCGTTCTTAGTGTGTGGCTCACACACTATTAAAAATTACCGTCGCATTCACGCACCAAATGTCCGTGTGAAGTTTGCTGAAAATCCGTCGAACGGTCTAGGAGTTTTCGGACAGACAGACAGACAAACATTTCGGCCGGCATGTACCACTATACGGGGGGCGATACCACTCTGCTTACGCAGAGTTGATAATAATATTAATACATTTCCAAAGACTTTAAGACATGGGTAGGTGTGCGGAGTAAGGGGCGATATTTCTAGCCACGGCACACCTTAGAAGCCTCTGGAGAGTGGGTTTCCCAGCCAAGGAAACTGTTATATAAGAGTTTGGGCCTGGATACTAATTTGAGACCTGGTGAAAGACTTACGACCTATGAAGAAATGGTTTATAAATAGTTTTCAACGTCATAAATTCCTCAAGTTTAGACAAAGTAGATAGTCTCGTACCTAGCCAGCTTATCTTGGTCAATTTGGCTTGGATAATCTCTTCTTGTTCTGGGTAGTCTAGGTCCTTTCCCGTGGGAGCAGCTAGAAGGGCACGGCGGTTTGTGTTTTGGGGCCCTCTAAGGGCACTCTGGGAATTGACCACTTGCGAGTTTCAGGCTATAAGGAAGTTAGAGCTGTAAACATTGATTTAAAACAAATGCCAACAAAAAATTAAGGTTGCTGATGGATAGAAAGTATGTTGAATTGGGTTTTATGTATTTATATGTGCATTACAAACCATACTTTAGGTGGTAATTCTGCTAAATATCGATGTCTACAGCTCCAACTTCCTTGTAGAACGAAACTCGCAAGTGGTTAATTGGTCAGGTCACGTGGGTCTGTGTGGATGAAGGGTTACTAATCCCATCTGTCCCCTACTAACTTCCTAATCCTGCCACGGACATTAGTTCCAGGGCAGTAGTTCCCTTTCCAATGTTCCTTTACCCACTCTAAACCACTGTTTGGACAATTGATCCTCAGTGTTTTGGAGGACAAGCAACCTAGAAGGGTCACCAGATCTGTTGTTGCTTGATTTCCTTTGTACTCCTTTGTACGCTGGTCCTCTGGTCCTGGTGTTTTGGTGTCCTTCTGGCCCGGTGTTATGGGTGGTGCTGATGGATGCTATTTCCATCGTGGGTGTGTGTATGTGTGTGTGTGTGTGTGTTCGTTTGTATATTGCACCAAAATAGATATAATTATGTCAAAATACATTAGCATAAGCTAGAGTGCATTAAAACGTACCCAAAAATCTAGGTATTTATGTCTGGAATGCGGCGGTGGTATATGGAGTGATGAAGATTAGATATACATTAAGAACAAGTGTGCTAGCTGACAGGAAGGAAATAGAAGGGAAGGCAAAGCCAAGGCAAGGAATAAAACTATGGGAGCGTGAAGCGGCAGTATATAATTTAACCCTTTGCTGTACCTACCGATGACGTATGTTTATATTTCATTCTAGCTACATTTAGACGACTTTGTACAAATATATCTCGAAGGGGGGGTCTAGGGGGGGGGGGGGGGGTTAAGGTTGATGGAGTTCTAGCGAGGAAACTAAAAACATAAGTAAATAAATAAGTATATATACCAAAAAATAAACCCTACCCCCTTAAACCGTGACAATGTAGACAGGACAAAGCAGGTGGGACACAAAATAAATAATACATAATATATTATACATATATATATATTAGATATATAACCCGTGACAAGGAAGAGCGAGGTGGAGGAATAAGTACAGAGGTGAATAAAGGAAAGGAAAAGAAAGGAAGGGGAGGGAAGACGCGAATAAAAAGAGGAAGATGAAAGGAGGAGATGAAAGGGAGGAAGGAAGGGAGGAAAGGAGAGAGAAAGGGATTTGTGTGAGGCGAAAAAATAATGACGAAAAATATGAAAACAGAGAGACCGGAAAAATAAAGGTGGTGGATGGAGAGGAGAGAAGAGAGGAAGCAGAGAGGAGAGGAAGAGAAGAGAGGAGAAGAGAAGGGAAGATAAAAGAAGAGAAGAGAAGAGAGGAGAAGACAAGAGAAGAGAAGAGAAGAACGGAAAAATGAAGAGAAGCTAAGAGAGGAAAGGCGAGGAGAGGAGAAGAAAATTGAAGAGAGAAGAAACGAGGGATAATTGAAGAGACAACAAAGAGAATATAAACGAATTCCCATCCAGTACCGGTGACAAAGACAAACAAGGGAAAAATATTCAAATACAAAAGGAGACAATAGGAAATAAAGTAGACGTGGTATCGAGGGACTAAACGATTCTAAGGTATGATAGAAAATAAAGCGATAGAAAGCGATAATTCTCAAAATTTATAAAACAGCTGAGTAGAGATGAGTGAAGAAACAAGACAGGATTATTTAGAGAATATGTTAGAAGTAAAACGAAGAGAGAGAGAGAGAGAGAGAGAGAGAGAGAGAGAGAGAGAGAGAGAGAGAGAGAGAGAGAGAGAGAGAGAGAAAACTGAAAAGATAACTTACTAACGATGTGAAGAAAACAATGGAGAGAGGTGAATCAATACAGGCCAAAATTATTGGAAGACAACATATAGATAAAGAATAGATAAAAACAATGAATAACATTTTATAAGAGAAAACGGGAGAGACGAAGTACAAAAGGAAGAACGGGAAATATATGTACAATATATAATTATCTATCTATCTATCAATCTATCTATTTATGTATCTATCAATCTATCTATTTATTTCAAAAATATACCCAAAGAGGAAAAGCTTGAGAGGATATTCTTAGGGAAGAGAGAGAGAGAGAGAGAGTAAGAGATGAAAGAAAGGAGCTCGAGCGTGTGAGAGATAGCCCAGGTGAGAAAGTGAAAGAGAGAGAGAGAGAGAGAGAGAGGGGGGGGGGGGAAGGTTGAGGACTTACGAGAGGGGGGGGGTAAGTTTTCAACACCTTTGGGGGGATTAAACTGAATAGGTGGTGAACGGGCGTCACTCTCTCATTCTCACATACACACACAATCTCTCTTTCTCTCTCTCTCTCTTTCTCTTTCTTTTTTTTTCTCTCTCTCTCTCACTCTGTATCGCATTCATTCTTCATTTCACTCAATTTTCACTCTGTCCCTTTGACATTTTGACAGCTTCTCACTTTAATCTTTCTCTCTCTCTCTCTCTCTCTCTATCTATCTATCTATCTCACACTCTCTCTCTCTCTCTCTCTCTCTCATACACACACACAATCTCTCTCTCTCTCACACACACACTCTCAAACACACACACACACACTCTCTCTCATAACTTCCCAAGTGTACAAACGTGTAGAGGTTGGATGATATATAATGCAATAGTAGTTTCTGTGGGAAGTGAATCATTTATGCATGCACACATATTAGTATGTGGTTATGTATATACTAAAGGGAACCCACCTTGCTTATTTTATCTTTCTCTCCCTCTCTCTTTGGCTTGTATCCATTCGGCCCCATTCGGCCTACTGTTTTAAGACGTTTACCCCGATCCAGGTGTCAATATTTTCCGGGCAAGCGGTAGCGAGGCAGCATATACAGTATATATTTTTGTTTTGACAGCAAGCTAATTTTGTACATGTTGCGATAGAAAAAATTCTCCGGCGAAGCCGGATTTCTCCATACAATGCTGGCTCGCTATCGCTCGCCAGGAAGAAATCGACACCTGGATGGGGATAAACGTCTTAAAACAGTTGGCTGAATGGGGCCTAATGGATACAAGCCAGAGAAAGAGAGAAAAGGATAGAAAGAAAAAAAAATGTGATCCCCCTTAAGCTTGTATGTAGTGAGGTATGTATGAAGGTCAGCATATATACACATTATGTGAATGCATGTACGGAAGAACATAACTAAGTGAATACATGTCTATATATATGAATGCATGGCGTAGTTTATGAAGTGATATGATTAACCCATTCTGTACCGGCAACGTCTACTTAACTTAATCCTAGCTACTATTAGACGATAGTATTAGGTTTTAATAGGACCTCCAGCAATTATTACACTTCGAACTATCTCACTTAACCCGTTTTAGTAGAACAGATCCTTCTTAAATTGCTCTAAATCGTCTTAATATAGCTAGAATATAATTGAAAAGACGTCACCGGTCCAGAAGGGATTAAAAATACGACGATATGTATATTTATAAATTAATTTTATTTTACACTTCCTTTACAACCTAAATATGTAGGTTTGTCATTCAATAACAATGGTATTAATGTACCGGTAATGTGCATATACTATATATGCATGGGCATTAATAATTATATTTAAAAATGCTTCTCCGTTTAAACACACACACACACACACACCCACCCACCCACACACACACACACACACACACATATTTTTTTATCTCTCTCTCTCTCTCTCTCTCTCTCTCTCTCTCTCTCTCTCTCTCTCTCTCTCTCTCTCTCTCTCTCTCTCTCTCTCTCTCTCTTCCTTCCTTCCTTCCTTCCCTCCCGTCCTCTTTCCTTGCTCCCCACCTCTTACACGGAGGAGCTGTGGAAATGTTTGTCTCGGGATTATACAGAGAAGGGTAAGGCAGAGTGAGGCAGAGAGCGGGAGTGAGAAAGAGGCAGAGTAGTAAGAGTGAGGCAGAGATTGTGAGTGAGAGTAAGGCAGAGATTATGTTAGGCAGATATCGTGAGTGAGAGTGAGGCATAGATCGTGAGTGAGAGTGAGGCAGAGATCGTGAGTGAGAGTGAGGCAGAGATCGTGAGTAAGAGTGAGGCAGAGATCGTGAGTAAGAGTGAGACAGAGATCGTGGAAGAGAGTGAGGCAAAGATCCCCCTCTCTACACTCTTCAGAAAATAGGAAAGTAAAAAGTAGCTATGAGGTGCCGTTGTAAAGGCTTATCCCTCAATACCTTCACCTGAGGCAGAGATCCTGAGTGAGATAGAGGCAGAGTGAGAAAAATATCGTGAGGCAGAGATTGTGAATGAGAGTGAGGCAGAGATCGTGAGGCAGAGTGAGACAGATTGTGAGTAAGAGTGAAGCAGAGATCGTGAGTAAGAATGAAGCAGAGTGAGAGAGCGTGAGTAAAAGTAAGATTGTGAGTAAGAGTGAGGCAGAGATTGTGAGTAAGAGTGAGGCAGAGATTGTGAGTAAGTATGAAACGTAGGTAGGAAATATGAGACAGTTACACGGGGTACAAATGAGTGAGACGAAATGAGACATAGTGAGATAAAAGGGAGCAGAGAGAATCAGAGTGAATCAGGATAATTAAGTAGGGTGAGGGAGGATAAGGGTGACTGGTGTAGGGTGACACAGATAGAGCTAGGGCTAAGTGTACGTGAATCAGCGTGAGAGAGAGAGAGAGAGAGAGAGAGAGAGAGAGAGAGAGAGAGAGAGAGAGAGAGAGAGAGAGAGAGAGTGAGTGAGCGTGAGAGTGAGAGAGTAAGTGAGAAGTGAGTGAGTGAGTGAGAGAGAGAGAGAGAGTGAGAGAGAAAGTAAGTAAGTGAGTGAGAGAGAGAGAGAGAGAGGGGGGGAGTGAGAGTGAGTATGAGTGAGTGAGTGAGAGTGAGTATGAGAGAGAGAGAGAGAGAGAGTTAAGTGAGAGTGGACAGAGGAGTATGAGGCAGAACGAGAAAAGCTTAGGAGGTTGAGGCAGAATGAATTACATGGAAAAGAATGAGGCAAGACTAGAGCGGGTGAACTAGGGTGTAGAAGAGTGAGACAAGGTGAGTAGGGTGAAACAGGGAGGGTGATGCAAGATACTGATGAGTGAGGAAGGGTGAAACAGGAAGGGTGGCGAAGGGTGAAACAAGAAAGGTGAGGCAAGAGTGAAACAGATTGAAGCAGAGAGGGTAAGGCAGGGAATATGAAACAAGGTGATGAAAGGTGAAAAATGGTAGACAGGGAGGGTGAAGAAGGGAGGATGATACCGGGTGATGAAGGATGAGACAAGGAGGGTGAAACAGGGAGAGTGATGAAGGGTGAGAAAGGATAGACAGGAAGGGTGAATAAGGGAGGATGAGAAAGGGTGAAACACGGAGGGTGAAACAGGGAGATGAAAAGGTGAAACAGGGAGGGTGGGGCAAGTGTCTGGTGAGGGAGAAGAGGCATCAACTGTCACTGAAGACTTCCTTTGTACACATGATACTGGGGGTGGAGGAGGAGGAGAGTGAGGAGGAGGAGGAGGAGGCGGCAAGGGAGGTGGAGGAGGAGGAGGCAAGGTAGGTGGAGGAGGAGGAGGCAAGGGAGGTGGAGGAGGGAGGGAGGTGGCGGAGGAAGAGGGCTGTCGATTTTTTCCTGGCGAGCGATAACGAGCCTGTAATTTTAGATGCTTCCGGCCTTTGGCCGGGAAATTTTTCTGCCGAAAAATGTACAAATTAATTTTTAAAATAATTTTCTTTTGCTGTACAGTACTGTTAAGAAAAGTGGTGTGCTTGCTTAGTGTAGTGAAACGGATAGGAGGAGGAAGTGTTTGTGAGAGCTAGCTGGATTACTCTCTGTAGGTGAGACACAAACAGAGGAGTGAGGGAAGCCATACAAATTAAACAGGAGTTCCAGCAACTCCTTATCACATGCCTATGAGGCCTCCCCTTGTGAAATACATAAGCACATAAGAAAATATAAATCTGCAGAAGACCTATTGGTCCATACAACAAGGCAGACCCCTTCTTCTATACATTCCTATGTGTTCCTTTTCACCTATATCCCCTACACTACATCTACTGTATAATATAGCTACCAAAGAACTTCTCCCACTACAACCTATATCCCCTATATATATATATATATATATATATATATATATATATATATATATATATATATATATATATATATATATATATACCGGTATATATATATACTATATATATGTATATATATATATATATACAGTATATATATATATATCTCTGAATATCCGTGCACTATCACACTCCCTTTCCCTATCTTCCCATAACTCAGATTTGTGACGTCATATTCTGGCAGCTCTCACATATAAACCTTTTACGTGCCAACTGGGTTTCTGCCTGTGTGTGCGTTATTCTTATGTGTTCATCTGTATTTGTATGTGCGTGTAAATGTATGTGATCATGGGTGTGTGTGCCTGAGTAACGAACGTGTGTGTGCGTTATTCTTGTGTGTTCATCTTTGTTCGCATGTGAGTGTAAATGTGTGTGTTCATGGGTGTGTGTGCCTGAGTAACGTGTGTGCGCGTTATTCTTGTGTGTTCATCTTTGTTAGCATGTGAGTGTAAATGTGTGTGTTCATGGGTGCGTGTGCCTGAGTAAAATTATCTCCAATCCTTTTACTTTACTCTATTACACTCTATATATATCCTCTTATTTTAGTGGTATCTTAGCTTCTTTTAAGTATATTGTTTTTGTTTTTTAGTTTCTTCTTTATCTCTCTCGTTTGGTTTCCTCTCATACAAATGTTAGGCCTTTTACTTTTGCTATCATATCGCTTTCCTTTCTACATTTCATCTCCAAATTATTGTTTCCTCATAATTTGCCACGCACTATTATGTCTTTATTCCGTTTACATTAATTTCCTCTCTATTCATCATTTGTGTTTTCATCTATCTAAATCTCACTTCTTTCCTCATCTCTTTCCATCTCTGTCCTTCCCTCTCATATTCACTTCTCCCTCCTCTCCACAACACTTACTCTTCTTTCTGTCCATCTCCTTATTTCTCTCCCCTGTTTTTCCACTCACGATCTATCCTCCATCTCCTCATAATTTTGCTCTTCCGCAGCTTTCCTTCTCAGTCTCCCCTTAAAATATCTCGTATCTGGTTCTCTCTTTTTTTACTATTTCCTCGTTTCTTTCCACCATTTTCCAATTAATTTCCTTGGAGTTACTTTTAACAAATGTACAACCTACAACAGTTTAAGTTCAATTGTAACAATCATTTTATGAATGGAGGATGCCTTTAGGCACATGGATATTTTTAGTTTTCTCTTGTTTTTTCCTTCCTCTATTTATTGTCTCTTAAAAACAAAATAAATAATAATATATATACAAATCGATCTTGCCTCTCTCCATCAACTACATTAATAGTCTATGATCCAGAGTGTTAATCGACACCCTCCAAGACCTCTGATTTATCTAAATTAAAGGGGAGATGGTCGGTTTTCCTGGATACACTTCTACCTCATGCTTAGCCCTATTAGTTTTAAAATTATAAGATTATAAGATTATAATTTAGGAGCTTCGGCCGGGACATTTTGCTAGCGAAAAATGTACAAATATATCTTGAAGGGGGATCCTGGGGTTGGTTGTATAAATGTAATGGAGGTCTAGGGAGAAAACTAAAATTATAATAAATAAATGAAGAAATTTACCAAAAAAGGAACCATTTCAAATATTATGGAGATGATACTTTGATGTGAGTTTGTTGGGTATAGGGAGTCAAAACTAAATTAATTATGCCTCTCAGCCCCACATACCCTTTCTGTGCTAAACAAAATCGCCTGATGATAGCCATAATAAACGGCTAAAACGCGTCAAATATCTTCAAGAGAAAAATAATATCCCCCCCCCCCCACCCCTACCACTTCACCACCCTCTACCCCCACCACTACTATCCCTCCCCCATCACCACCACCACTCGTCCCCACCACCACCCCTACCACTTCACCACCCTCTACCCCCACCACTACTATCCCTCCCCCCATCACCACCACCACTCGTCCCCACCACCATCCCCTACCACTTCACCACCCTCTACCCCCACCACTACTATCCCTCCCCATCACCACCACCACCCCTACCACTTCACCACCCTCTACCCCCACCACTACTATCCCTCCCCCATCACCACCACCACTCGTCCCCACCACCATCCCCTACCACTTCACCACCCTCTGCCCCCACCACTACTCCCTCCCCCCCCCCCCATCACCACCACCACTCGTCCCCACCACCACTCCACTACCACTTCACCACCCTCTACCCCCACCACTACTCCCTCCCCCCCCCATCACCACCATCACTCGTCCCCATAACCACCATCACTCGTCCCCATAACCACCATCACTCGTCCCCACCACCACCCCTACCACTTCACCCCCCTCTACCCCCACCACTACTATCCCTCCCCCCTCCCTCCACCACCATCCCACGCCTGAGTTGGTTCTATGATAGCCTATTTACAACACATATACTTTCTTTCGCACCATGTCGCCTCTCTCCTGTTATTGTGGAAGGGGATTGGATGGATGGATGGATGAATTCATAGAGGAGTGATAGAGAGATGGATGAATGGAAGGATGGATAGAGATATGGATGGATGGAAGGATGGATGTATGGATGGATGAATGGATGGAGGAGTGATAGAGAGATCGATGGATGGATGGATGGATAGAGGAGTGATAGAGAGATGGATGGATGGATGGGCGATATACATATAGATGGATGGAGGAATGATAGAGAGACAGAACACACGAAGATTGGATGGGTGATAGAGTAATGGATGGATTGATGAACAAAATAATGGATGGCTTGGTTATAGAATAGATGGATTGATACATCGATAGATAGATGGGTGGGATATAAACTATTAGATGGATTGATAGATTGAATGATGGATGACTTGATGGATGGATGGGTGATAAATAAATAGATGGAGGGATAGGTGGATAAATTGATGGATAGATTGGTAACAAATGAATAGATGGAGGGACAGGTGGATAAATTGATGGATGGATTGGTAATAAATAAATAGATGGTTGGATAGGTGGATAAAGTGATGGATGGATGGATAATTAATAGATGGATGGGTATTTGATAAACAATTAAATAAACAGATGGATACATCGACGTTAGATAAATAGATAGGATAGGCGATAGGATAATTGATGGATATAACAGTACAGGATGGATGAAAGGATCTAATGGAGTGGATGAATAGCTTGATGGATAAATAGGTGGATTTGATTAATTAAAGAAAGATGGAGGGAAAGTGAGAGATTTGAAAAGCGGATAGACGAATTCATTAACCCCTTCAGTACGGTGACAATCTATTCATTATATTCTGGTTACTACTTGACGATATTTTTCAGTTTAAAAAATGACTCCAGCAATTAACGGGCTTCGAAATATCTCCCTTACCCCTTTTTACTACCACCTATCCTTTAAGCTGCACAAAATCGTCTAACAATGACTAGATTAAAATTAAAATGATAGATGAATAGATAGAAGGATAAGGCTTGAACGGAAGGGAAGAAGGAAGGAAGAAAATAAAAAGGAAGGAAGCAGAGAAGTAAGGAAGGAGGGATAACATAAGAGAGATAGGGTTGACAGATGGATACAGGGATAGATAGAAGGATAAGGCTTGAGCGGAAGGGAAGAATGAAGGAAGGACAAGAGAAAGGAAGGAAGCAGAGAAGTAAGGAAGGAGGGATAACAGGAGAGAGGTATAGGGTTGACAGATAGATAGATAAATGGATAGATAGATGGATAAGGCTGGAAAGACCCAAAGGGATGGGTATGAATGAGTGAAGAGAAGGAGGAATATGAATGTATGAAGAGGGTTGGAGAGAGAGAGAGAGAGCGCGAGAGAGAGAGAGAGAGAGAGCACGAGTAAATATAAGCAACAGGAAATAAATATAGAAAGCTACAAAAGAAAAACCCCAAATTGAGACAGGGGGTGACGAAAATAGACGGGAGACCAATATAGACAGAAAGTGACCCGCCGTGCAGTATTCACCCCCAATCCACCACACTACCAATAGACATCACTGTGGTTGAAATTGCATGGCAGGGCTTGTACCAGTGAATGCATGGATGTTGTGGTGATGGTGGTGTTAAGGGAGGTGTGATGATGGTGGTGGTGGTTTTAGTGGTGATGGGGGTGGCGTTTGTAGTGGTGGTGATAGTGGTGGTAGTAGTGGTGATGGTGGTGGTGTCTGTATTGGTGGTGATAGTGGTAATAAAAGTGGTGATGGTGGTGGAGTTTGTAGTGGTGGCAGAAATATTAGCTCGTTTGTGAGTTATACTGTAGATGTTAATGTTCAAGAATTCTGGACTCTACTTGGAATAGGGTAAAGCGCAGTCGTGGATATAATGTATAGACCAAAGGCGACACTAAAACATCAATACCACTTTGAAATGAAGACACTAAAACACCAATACCACTTTGAAATGAAGACACTAAAACACCAATACCACTTTGAAATGAAGACACTAAAACACCAATACCACTTTGAAATGAAGACACTAAAACACCAATACCACTTTGAAATGAAGACACTAAAACACCAATACCACTTTGAAATGAAGACACTAAAACACCAATACCACTTTGAAATGAAGACACTAAAGCCCGAACAGCAAAACTCCCGACGTAGAAGCTGAAATACGAGCCCCAGAATGAACAGGGACAGGTGGTTGACAGGAGGCGTGTCACTTTATGGGGGGATGAGTTCATTTATTTGCTTATTTATTTATCTTTCCATTGTTTTATAGTTTCCTCCCTAGACCTCCATCAAGTTTATAAAAAAAAAAAAAAACAGGCTCAATATCCCCCTCTACATAAATTTGTACATTTGTCTCCCAAATTACAGGCTCGCTCTCGCTCGACAGAATAAAAATTGACACCTACATAGCACCAAAGGTCTTGTTATTGACAAAGAAATGTGTCAAAAAGTCTTACAATCGCCAAACTAATTGGCCGAACGTCTTAAAATCTGAAAACTAATAAAGCTAAACATGAGGGAGAAGGGGAGCCAGACAAACCAACCATCTCCCCTTAAGACAGACAGACAGACAAGCACACACACACACACACAGGTAGCAGGACTCAGGTGACCCTCCTAATTAAGCAGGTGAGTACAGGCAGGTGACAGGTATACAGGGAGGCACTGTAGAAGATAGGGGAGGGGAGGGGGGAGCAATTGCTGACATTTTGGGGGTGCTCATGGAGTGTCTGGAGGGTGAGCGATAGGAGGGATTGGGAGAGAGGGGTAGTGTGTGTGTGTGTGTGTGTGTGTGTGTGTGTGTGTGTGTGTGTGTGTGTGTGTGTGAGAGAGAGAATGAGGTTGTTGTTATTGTTGTCGTTGTGATATAAATGCTCTTTAACACTTTGGCTGCGGGCATATTTCAGCCTATTTCCGCCATATTAGGGCTCATTCAGGCACTCCTGATCGATGAGGCAAGTGTCTGAATGAAATTAAATGTATTCAGCCAAAAATGAGAAGAAAATCGCTTCAAAATTACACCAAAACGAGCTTCGTAGCTCGCAGCGCTACCATAGATATTCGCTAAAATGAGCAATTATCGCTAATGTCGCGCTACATTTGCCTTTGGCAGCGCTGTATATCTCGCGAGAGTATGCCTCAGAGTCCTCAGTGCCTCGGCCGGCTGGCTGGAGGAAGGACGTGTGGCCTGTCGCGCACCCACTCCCTCGCACTCGATTCTACAGGCTTTAAGAGGTTTTAAAAGCCTGTAAATTGATGAAATTGCCGTGGCGTTCCGGAAAGTCTCCCGCAGGCAATGGGTTAATAATCTAATTTCTAGTATCATATTCCTTACTTTACAATATATATTTCTCAGTTACAACTTTTTATTAATCATACCAATTTGAACTATGAGAGTGGATGTTCAAGTAATCAACAAAATGATTCCATTCCTCTCTGCTAGGTACACTGCTCAGGGGCAAAAATGGCGTCCTAATGAATAGTTGTCCCGGCCTTGTGTGCTATATAGGGTATCCACCAAACACCTGCCTGGCTGCGGAGACATCTCACCTCACTCTGTGTGCTGTGAACTACGTGTGATTTGTCGTAACATAGTCTACTCAAGCTCGCTCTCTTGCATTCGCTCTCTGGCTGTCTGTCTGTCTGTCTGTCTGTCTGTCTGTCTGTCTGTCTGAGAGCGAGAGATAGAGATAGAGAGAGAGAGAGAGAGAGAGAGAGAGAGAGAGAGAGAGAGAGAGAGAGAGGTGAGGCAAAGGAAGATAGGGTGAAGCAGATTGAGACAGGGAGAGGTAAGGTGAGAGAGGACAGAGGTACTTGAGGCCAAACGAGAAGAGCTTAAGGGGGGTCACCGTTTTTTGTTATCTTTCTCTCATTTTCTCTCTTTCCCTGGCTTGTATCCATTCGGCCCCATTCAGCCTATTGTATTAAGACGTTTACCCAATCCAGGTGTCAATATTTTCCTGGCGAGCGGTAGCGAGACAGCATATACCTGTATATATATTTGTTTTGACAGCAAGCTAAATTTGTAAATTTTTCGATAGAAAAATTTCTCCGGCGAAGCCGGATTTCTCCATACAATGCTGGCTCGCTATCGCTCGCCAGGAATAAATCGACACCTGGATGGGGATAAACGTCTTAAAACAGTTGGCTGAATGGTGCCGAATGGATACAAGCCGGGGAAAGAGAGAAAAAAAAAACGGTGACCCCCCTTAAAAGGGTGAGATGTTCAAAGCATGATGTAAAATATGGAAGTGACAGCCTCGCCATCTCTGTCACAAGGAACATATGAACAACATGGAAACAACATTAAGAGAAATAAATATACAGTACTTGGCAATATGATACACACTTATGAATTTACATACATGATACTTGTAAACCAATTAGCTTTTACTGAATGCAAGGAGAATGAATGCATTTATTATTATATATATTATATGAATTAATATGGATGAATAATAATTCAATAAATACATAAATACAGTAAACACACACATTATATATATAAATATATATATATATATATATATATATATATATATATATATATATATATATATATATATATATATATATTATATATATATATAATATATATATATATATATTTTATATATATATATATATATATATATATACACACAAAACAAACTCTTTTTCCCAGAGTCGAGAAATAGTTTGTGACAGGTAACAGTAGGGAACATGTCTTATACCTAACCTGTGTCTAGTTTACTCGTGTGCCCGCTAACCATCATGTATAATTTCTCTAAAGTGGATATTTAAGGAGGGTTTTTACTCGGCAAGCTTTGATGCGCAACATTATGCTAGCAACTCTTTAGACAATAATGCGATGGAATTACTAGTTATTTATTTATATGTTTTTATAACTTTGGATCCGAAATTGTATCTTAGCTACACTGATAATTGTATCTTAGCTACACTGATAATTGTATCTTAGCTACACTGATAATTGTATCTTAGCTACACTGATAATTGTATCTTAGCTACACTGATAATTGTATCTTAGCTACACTGATAATTGTATCTTAGCTACACTGATAATTGTATCTTAGCTACACTGATAATTGTATCTTAGCTACACTGATAATTGTATCTTAGCTACACTGATAATTTGCACGGGTACCGGTAACTATAATTAAGGTAAATATGTTGTAGGTGACAACATTATTACAAAAGTTAATTCCAGATATTGCCAGATCACATTTGCGGGAAGAGGCACTCTTGTAAATCCTCACTTACGCTAGAGACGCTACCATACTTTACCTAATGCCTTTGTGTAAATACAAAACAATAAATGGTTAAATGATCACATGTACAATATATAACAAACAAACACTTACACACGCACGAACGCACACACACAGGGCAAGGAACCGAACACACTCGCCAAATTGTCGTACAGGAGTTAATTCAGAGGGAAAGGGGAGGCGTTCGGATGTCTGAGTGTGGCGGCGACTTAGGCTCGGAACAGTTTCCGGTTTCAGAAAGAGAGAGATTCTACCGAAAAATGTACAAAATGATCTAGAAAGGTGATCTTGGGGATGTAGTATTTATTTAAGCTTGATGGACGTCTAGGGAGGAAACTAAAATAACAATAATAAATATATAATTATATCGACTAATAAATAAACCCTTCCTCCTTAAGGGGGGGATGGTTCACTTTATGGTCGATTTTATTTTGTCCATATAGGCCTATTCATCATTTCTTTGTTTAGTTTCCTCCCTAGACCTAAATCAAACTTTAAAAAACACATCCATTAGATCCCCCTTGTAGATTAATTTGTAAATTTTTCGGTAGAAAAAATTACCGGCCAAAGGCCGGTTGTTCCAAAATTACAGGCTCACTATCGTTCGCCAGGAAAGAAATCGACACCTAAATAGTAAGAAAGGTCCTAATATTGACAAAGAAATGGGGCGAAAGGTCTTAAAATCGCCAAACTAATGGGCCGAACGTCTTATAATCTGAAAACCAATGGGTCTAAACAAAAGGAAGAAGGGGGACCAGAAAAACGGCCCATCTCCCCTTAAAAGAGGTCGGGAGGCCGTTGAAAAGAAGAGAGCATTGATTTGTGAAAGGGAACTTGATAGATATGTTTGTTAAAGATTAATGTTTTATATATACGTATTCCATTAATCGGAATTACTGTATATATATATATATATATATATATATATATATATATATATAGATATATATATATATATATATATATATATATATATATATATATATATATATATATATATATATATATATATATATATATATATATCCCTGTATATGGCAAACTATAGAGGTTAAAAGCGACCATGGGGCCGACCCACCCAAAAGGACGAACCCCCCGGGAATTAATACTATGGGGGGCGGATCACCCTGGGACCAGATATGAGGAGAGGTTCAAGGTCACAGGTCCAAGGAGAAGATAAGATTATCTTTCACACTATATTGAATATTTCTTTCAAAAATACTAAACTACATGTGTAATTTTTTTTATCTAATTATTTTCATTGTTATTATTATTATTACTGTTTACATCCGGACATCTTAATCAATAGAATCTTTAACTGTCTTGGTGGTATAGTGACTAAAGTGTGTAAGTTCTGTAGGTGGTGTCCTGGGTTCTAATCTCCGGAGAATCACATGCTTTCATTAATTTCATTGGGAGTTATTGGTGTTAAGAACGATATTAGTTAACACAAAGTTCACCTACTGACTTCCCTGTAGTGTACTCATATGTACTGCCACGTGCACTCACCTGGAATAAAGAAATATAAATTAGTACATGTAATATATATATAAGTTTTGCAAAGATAATTAATTAACCCATTCAGGATACAATGACGCGGTTCTTCGCAATATAATGAGTATTATTATGCGATTTTATGCAACTTAGGAAAACCCTCTATGAATAAATAGCATAACGTACTGTATATCTCTATATAATGTATAATTATATATACTGTATATCCCTCTGACTTCCAGAACTCCTTCCTTAATCTAAATAAAATTGGCTAATGAGAGCAAGAGTGAAACAGAAGAAACACGTACTATAGAATTCTGAATAGGTTAAACAAACAATATTGAGTCGCTACACAATCAAATTACAATATTCTGCTATATAGTCAGCTAGGAATCAAATTACAATATTCTGCTATATAGTCAGCTAGGAATCGAGGGAAGGGATTTTTTCTACGTGCAAAGGTACTTCGAAACGCATAAAGATCAGCTCCTTATATACTTGGACTATTTCCGGGGTGAACACGATTGACAAGATCTCTTGTTTACAAACTCGTGGGCCAATTCTCTACCGACTGGATCATCACTAAAACAGCTCCCTCTTTCTTAGCCTTCCTTCTTTCTTCCTTCCTCCTTCTCTCTCGCTACTTCCTTCTTTCTTCTTTCCTTCTCCCTCGCTACTTCCTTCTTTCTTACTTCCTCCTTATCCCTCTCTACTTCCTTCTTTCTTACTTCCTCCTTCTCCCTCGCTACTTCCTTCTTCCTTCTTTCCTCCTTCTCCTTCTCTCATTCTCCCTCCCTCCTTCCTTCGTCCAACTCCTTCCCTCCCTCCTTCCTTCCTTCGTCCAACTCCTTCCCTCCCTCCTTCCTTCCTCCATTCCAACTCCTTCTCTCCCTCATTCAAACTCCTTCCCTCCCTCCTTCCTTACCCCCCCCCCACCATCGCTCCTCCTTCCTCCTAAGAGAGACAAACACGGAATTGGGTTTTCTCAGAGAAGAATTGAAAAGCATAAAGTACCGAGGTGTTAAGGGGGTAAGTGTTATATATTTGTTGATTTATGTATTTCTTTATTTCTAAAGTATGATTTAAGTTTCCTTCCTCCTAAGCTTAAATAATATATCCTCATCATCCCCTTTCGAGATTAATTTCTAAAAATGTCCCGACCAAAGGCCGGTTCATACAAAATTACAGGCTCGCTATCGCTCGCCAGGAAAAAATCGACACCTAAGTGAAACGAAAGGTCTTAATATTGACAAAGAAATGGGGCGAAAGGTCTTAACATCGATAAGCTAATGGAGCAAACGTTTTAAAATCACAAAACTAAGGGGGGTAAAAATGAGGGAGAAGGGGGGGGGGGGATCCAACAAAATAAACTAATGTGATCAGCCTCTCCTGCTTCCATTCTGCATCTCCCTCCTTTATTCACTTTATCTCTTTTTTCCCCCTTTTCGTCCCGTGATTTTTTTGTTTTTGCCTCCGGTATATTCTTACATTTTTTGTTGTGTATCTCGTCTTTCGTTTCCATCTGTCCTGAGTTTCATCTTCACGCATTATCTTTTTATTATTTGTTTTCTGTTTCCATTCTACCTTCAGTTTATATTAGTTTCCCTTCCGTTTTCTTTATTCCATACCTTCTTCTCGTTTTCTTTTGATTTGTTTTGTCTATTGGTTTGTCTATTTTATCTCACTTTCTGCCTTTATATCCTCTTCCTTCCTGCCTCCCTTCTATTCCTCTCTCTTTCCTTCTCTTCTTCCTTTCTTCCTTCCTTCCTTCTTCCTTCCTCCCCCTTCCTTCCTTCCTTAACAATATAAGGTCACCAGACTCTCCTTCACCATAATAGAAAAGGAGAGAGAGAGAGAGAGAGAGAGAGAGAGAGAGAGAGAGAGAGAGAGAGAGAGAGAGAGAGATAGAAGGGGAGAAGGGAGACTGACTATCTATATAAATCTGTAAAAATGTAAGAAAGTATGAGTGACTGACTGACTGGCCTAAGGAATCAACGTAGGAATTATTAATGAATTGAATAACTCATACTATTGTTATATTCACTATGGTTAGGTCAGAAACATAGACCCCCCTAATCTATTATAACTAAAAAAAGAACCAGAGCAATCGAGCTGACGTTTCTATTAGCTTGGAAGAGTCAACCAGGAAATAAATGGGGAAAATACGAGTCCATTTAGTTCAGCAATATTATGACTCTCTCTCTCTCTCTCTCTCTCTCTCTCTCTCTCTCTCTCTCTCTCTCTCTCTCTCTCTCAATATCCCTAGCTCCCTCGCTCTCTGGACAATCTACAGACACCAGACCCCTCCTTCACAAGTCATCGACGTTAGCTGAGAGAGAGAGAGAGAGAGAGAGAGGAGAGAGAGAGAGAGAGAGAGGAGAGAGAGAGAGAGAGAGAGAGAGAGAGAGAGAGAGAGAGAGAGAGAGAGAGAGAGAGAGAGAGAGCTGTATAAAATCGTCTAATGATAGCCTGAATAAACTGCCAAAATGCGTTATAATCTTCAAAGGGTTCATTTATATATATATATATATATATATATACCGGTATATATATATATATATATATATATATATATATATATATATATATATATATATATATATATATGATAGAGAAGAAATATATACACAACAAATAGTGAAAATGTAAGAAACTAGATATAAAGGATATATTTTAAAAGTTTGTCAATTTCCTGGTTTAATCTCAATGTTTTCTTGATTGTCTTTTTCATTTCTGACCCATTTCTCTTTTACCTCTCCTTACTAATTATTTCCATTTCAAACATTATCTTGCAGCAAAAAGTAACCATTATGTTCCCCATTTTCTACCCCTTCATCTTTCCCTCCCAAAATCACTTCTTCTCTCTCTCTAATCTCTCCTTCCTCGATATTTCTCCCTCTCTCACTTCTCTCCTCCTCCACTCCCATTTGCTCCCCACTTTTTACCCCCTCACCTTCCCCTCTCAATATCTCCCCTTCCTCCTCCTTCTCATCTCTATATATTTCTCCCTTTCTCCTCCCTTTATTCCTCTCCCATTTTCTCCCAACTTTTTACCCCCTCACATTTCCCTCCCACTATCTCCCCTTCCTCCTCATTCTCCTCTCTCTCCTCCTATATTCCTCTCCCATTTTCTCCCCACTTTTTACCCCCTCATATTTCCCCCCTCTACTACTCTTCCCACATCTCCCCGCTCCCTCCCCCCCCCCCCCCCTCCCTACTCCATCAACATAAAATAACCCTTTCAGAGAAACAGTGCGGGTGAGTGTAGGTTACTGCAGGTGTCGGGTAACTCATCTGCATGCTCGCTCTCTCTCTCTCTCCCTCTCTCTCTCTCTCTCTCTCTCTCTCTCTCTCTCATACACACACAGACACTCTCTCTCTCCCTCTCTACTCTCTATCTCTCTCATACCAAGCTGTTTGTTTTCTTTTCCCCCCATAGGTAAAGTAGACACAGCCCAGCAATAATTTCCCTTGTATTCATGTGTTCTATTATTATACTGCTTTCATTCTTTTCCATTGTGATTCCTCCTGTTTCCCTTATCTATTCCTCTTTCCATCTTTCTCTCATTTCTATCTTCCATTTTGATCCATTTTATCGGATCTTTCAAAAGAGTTAAAATGAAGTTTCAATCGTGTTTCGTTTTCATTTTCTGAGTCAATTTGCTTTAGCTTGCCTTCCACCCTTTCTTCATTTCTTCTCTTCCTTCTTTCCTTTCCTCCATTATTCATTTTTTCTTCCTCTCCTTCCCTCCTCCTGCCCCCCTTCCTACCAGCCAACTTGTTACATCCAAACATTCTTCACCTCATTCCTCTCTCATCCCTTAATCTGTCCTCTCTCTCTCTCTCTCTCTCTCTCTCTCTCTCTCTCTCTCTCTCTCTCTCTCTCTCTCTCTCTCTCTCTCTCTCTCTCTCTCTCTCTCTCTCTCTCTCTCTCTAAATACATAAACACCCATGCGTAGACAACCCCAAACGAATCTGAATTATTTTCAGAGCAATTGTTAGGACAATACGAACCCGTGAATTTTCACAATGACAGAATGGTTAAAATTTGGTTTTAACTTAATATTTACGTGAGGGTTTGTGGGTTCGAAGCTAGTTGAGTGAGGCAATTATACAAATGTATATAGATATTTATGAATGAGTATATACCCCCCTCACTCACACACACACACATTCTCTCTCTCTCTCTCTCTCTCTCTCTCTCTCTCTCTCTCTCTCTCTCTCTCTCTCTCTAAAGTATTCTCACCACACGGTATCTCCAATCAGAAATACCTCACAAAGCAGTTGATTAACTAAGTTCCTCTCTCTCTCTCTCTCTCTCTCTCACACACACACAAAAAACACAAACCTCCTTTTTTATTTTGTCTGTAAACTGTTTGATGTGTACTTTTTACCTTACATGCAGCATAATACTAACTATTTTTTAATCCCGTTTTTTCTCCCCCCACACAACCAAACATGCACAACAATAATAATATACATATACACGCATTCTAAATATACCCATTCACATACTGCATATCTTCACAAATACAAACGTACATTGCAGATTAACACTCACAAATTGCATTCATATAATTATAAAAATGGACATACATATACCCAAACATAATATCCATATACACAGAGAAATACAATATACATGTGCACATATTCATACAACTTTGTCGGTAGTATTCAACTTATATTAAATCTAAAATGTAAATGTAGGATTCGAGTGACTACAAAGATAGACTGGACTTATGTTTGTAACTAGTGATTCTATCTCTCTCTCTCTCTCTCTCTGTATACTAAAATATAGCTTAATATCTCAAGAAACATACCAAACACCCAAAATAAATCTATGCCTCCCTTTCATAATAATAGCTTCAATTCGACTTCACCTCAGCAGACCGAGAACCAATATATAACATCAATACTTCATGCTTCACTGTGTGTGTGTGTGTGTGTGTGTGTGTGTGTGTGTGTGTGTGTGTGTGTGTGTTTATTCATCTTGGCGATTCAATGAATTCCCAAGAAATGTATAAAAGTAGACCCAAAATTTCAACAACCATTATTAAAAAAACGTCTTTTTATTTGATTCAGGTTACTTCAATCGATTTTATGCAGATTAGGAAGGATATCTAGCAATGTTTAGGTTTCAAACTGTCTCAATCAACCCTATTAATTAACATAGATCCTTCCTAAGCTGCATAAAATGTTCTAAATAGTGCTAGAATAAAATATAACACACGTCGCTGGTACAGAAATGGGTTAAGATACCTGTGGTGGGTGTGGTGGTAATGGTATGTCAAGAGATATTATTTTCGTGGTACAATAGGGTTAGAGTGGCATTAGTGGATTTTGTGGTAAAGCGCCAATCACATCTAGGTTAATAATGGTATTGTGACAGCAAGTGTAGTCAGCCAAACAAGCGATGTCACACCACCAAGTAGTACACACCGATCACAGAATACCAGCCAACAAATACCGGGCCAAGCCAAGATTTACACAGTGCAAGGGAAATACTCCAAATATTTTCTGGTAGATACAACTGAAGTACGCTACAGAGCCAGCCAAACCTAATCATAACTGTGTCATATCTTGTTTCTGTCAACTGTACATTTTGGGAGTTCGAGGGGGAATGTGTAGTGAGGAAACTTACGTAGGTAAATCAAGTAAAGGAAATTATATATACGCTATATGGCATTGCAGGAATAAGAAATAGAAACGAAAGAGAAACACATTAACTATTTATATCCTGTTCCAAGAAAGTGTGCCAAAACTCTTGAGCATTAACCTCTATAATTTTCAAACGACTTCAGTAATACAGCTAATATTTCTACCATTTGGGAAGGGTCAGCCAGGGAATAGGTATGGAAATCTACAGCCTATTTGATCTAGCCCTTTTTTAGTCACAGAGGTGTCTGGGCTAGTTATTTGGAAGAAGGTATAGATAGTTTTATAGATAGATACCCAGATGGAAAGATACCTAGTCATATACATAGAAATACATACTGTAGATATATAGAACGGCATAGAGAGAGAGAGAGAGAGAGAGAGAGAGAGAACATACATCACCTTCCTCTCACAAAGCGCTCGACAAATTGATCTCTGACTGATACACTTTTTGTGAAGAGAGAGAGAGAGAGAGAGAGAGAGAGAGAGAGAGAGAGAGAGAGAGAGAGAGAGAGAGAGAGAGAGAGAGAGAGAGAGAGAGAGAGAGAGAGAGAGAGAGAGAGAGAGAGAGAGAGAGAGAAAATGATAAATATACTATTAATGTTAGAGACAGACGTAGGGGATACCAATAATAGCACACACATAGTAAGAAAGTTCGATAAATATGTTTAGTTAGCACAATACTTATCAAGTTTAAGAGTAAATACCCTACCACATAATGAACTAGTAATTCTCTTTACTCTTTCCCTTCCTTCCGTATTCAAGGTTTAATGTAATTAACTTTATTTCTTCATTACTATTTTTTCGTAGCAGGCATTCTAGGAGAGCCATTATTTCTCCATCCTCAGAGGTGGTGATGTATTGAGGGGGTGGGGAGGGAGGGGGGATGGGGGGAGAGAAGGTAAAGGAGAGAGGAAGGGGGGGGGGGGGGGGGGAGAACGAGGGTTAGAAGGGAGTAGGGAAGGAAATTGGGGGTAGGAGCGGAGAAGGAATAAGAGGAAAGTGGAGGAAGGAAGAGAAGGAATTAAGAATTAGACAGAAGGGAAAAAAAGGAGAGGTAGAAGGAGGGAGAGAAGAGGAAGAGAGGAGAGTGAGGTACAGAAGGAAGAGAGGAAGAGAAAGGACAATGAGAGGACGAATGGAGGGAGGGGGGGGGGGGGTTCCAGGGAAGGAAAGGAGAAAGAAGAAGGTAGATTAGAAAGAGGTGGAATAGGGGAGAGAAAGTGAGAGATGATGATGAACGAATTGACAATAAGTGAATGTTAGTGTGTGTATACGTGTGTGTGTTCATGTACGTGTGAGGGAGAACGAGAGGAAAGGAAAGAAGGAGGGAGAGAAAAAAATTAAAGGAAGATTAAGGAAGTACGGTTCGTTAAATGATGGACAGGGGAAAAAGCGAGAGAGAGAGAGAACGAGAGAGAGAGAGAGTCTGTGTATATTTTGCCAGGACCCTAAATGAGCGACTGATGGCCCTCCCCTCATTAAACTCCACTCCCTGGGTCTTCGGTCATGAGGGGAAGAAGGAGGAGGAGGAGAAGAAGAAGAAGAAGAAGAAGAAGTAGAAGAAGGAGAAGGATGAGGACGAAGAAGTAGAAGAAGAAGAAGAAGAAGCAGAAGTAGAACAGGAGAAGCTAGGGGAGGAAGAAAGAGAAGAAAGGGAGAAGAAAATAGAGGAGGAGGAAGAAGATACATGAAGAAGGAGGAGGTAATAGAGAAGGAAGAAGAAGAAGAAAAGGAGAACAAAAATATGGGAGGAAGAAGAAGAGAGGAGGAAGAGAGGAGATTAAGAGCAGAGGAAGAAGAAGAAGCAAGGAAGGGAAGACGTTAATGATGATGGTGACGACGAAAAGGAAGTATGATTCACATGCTGTTGATAATTAGGATAACTAAACCACTCTCTACCCCCCCCCCCCCCCACCCCTCTCTCTCTGTCTCTCTCTGTCTCTCTCTCTCTCTCACACACACACACACACACACAAGGACAAGAGTGATTACAATACCAAGCACAAAATAGCTTCACTTAATCTTCACTAATCTTAAGCAAACGACATCAAAGCCAAACAAAAATACACCCAGACATACATTATGGTGGCTGAGAATAAATATAACCAATAGGTATTCCAGACAGATCAAGAGCGAAACCAAGTACAATATTGACAATAATGTTAAGTAAAGCCGCAAAATAGCAATTATGTCAACGTATATATAACTACTGCGTTAACAACAATAACAACAAAACCACACTCACACAAAGAACAACAATAACAGCAACAAAAGCAACAACTGCATTACCACCAGCTAAAAATAACAATACTACAACAAGCAACAATAACAGCAAAAGCATCACCACCACCACCACCAACATCAGCATCATCACTACTAACAGCAAAAACATCACCACCATCACGAACACGCCAACAACAGCATCACCACTAACAAGAACAACAACAATGTCAGCATCACCACTTATAATAATAACAAAAACAACAACAACAACATCAACATCAGTAGCATTATCACCACTAACAATAAAAACAACAACAAGAACCACCACCACTAATAACAACAAAAGCATCATCATCACCACTAACAACAACAACAACAACAACAACAACAGCACCATTCAAGAAGCCCTAAAAAGCTGTCTTGGTGCAAACTTTTGAGAACAAGAAAAACAATAACAAAAGATGCTGGCCACTTTTTCTGTCCCCAAGTTGGCTCACTTTCCTCACTCCCACTTTCTCTAAATATCTTTAACCTTTACTAAATTATTCTATCTAGTCTCTACTAACTACTTAATATATTTACCGTGTTTTAATGTATGCAATATATTTTGTATTCGTGGAAATTCCTAAATTTCTAAAATATGCATATTATATTGTTCTCATATATATATATATATATATATATATATATATATATATATATATATATATATATATTTTTTTTTTTTTTTTTTTTTTTTTTTTTTTGTACGATAACTTTCCAATGGAAGTGATGAGTTGGATAGAGAGCTGTCTGGTCTCCTGCATTAATATTCTTGTTATTCCACTTCCATTGATTGGGGTTTGCTATTACTACTAAAATTAAGTCTTTACCACTGCGATGTAAATGTAAATGTGTGTAAATATATCCATCTCTGTCTGTGTCTGTCTGTCTGTCTGTCTGTCTGTCTCTCTCACACACACACACACACACACTAACTCACCCGTCTAATCAACCCTCCCCAATTAGACCCAAATTTCCTGACGCCCCTCCATACTTACCATCATCAGCAGTTGGGAGGGGAGGGGGGGTGGATGGAGGGGGGAGGGGGGCACCAGCGGGGGGGAATACACCAGGTCCCCCGACCCTTCCCCCCTCACCACACAGCTGTACCCTGCCTCCACCACCATCAGTCTACTGTTGTTGCTTGCTTTCCTTTGGTAATCCTTGCAAGATCTCGAAGTAGGTGAACGGTACGCAGCAAATCAGTTATATAGGATAAAGATACTCGGTAATTCTTCGTTTGGTATTAATTTTATATATTTGTCTATCTTTGTTTGGTATTACTTTTTATATATTTTGTTCTAGTTGTGTTTGCTTATTTATTTATATATTTAGTATTTCTTTTATCTTATAGCATCATCTTGAAGTAGGACATATATGCAGGTAACAAATATAGAACAAATACGCCTAACAATACATACACAAAGAACCTAGAGATTATCACATTATTTTGTGATTAATTACGAATATGCGCAAATATAAAGTGTTCCGATCGAGTCACTGTATTCTATTGCTGCTTAGAGTTCTTGTACAATTTTCATGTTTCAAAATTCATGAGTATTGATCTATTGAAGAAAGAGGTCAGAGGAAGGAGAGAGGATTTTGGGAGGGGGAGAAAGAGAAAAATGGGGACCAGGAAGAGAAGGGGAAGGAAGAGGAATGAGGAAGAGGAGGAGGAAGAGTAGGAGTACAAAGGAGTACAAAGGAAATCAAGCAACAACAGGTCTAGTGACCCTTCTAGGCTGCTTGTCCTCCAAAACACTGAGGATCAAGTGTCCAAACAGTGGTTTAGAGTGGGTAAGGGAACATTGGAAAGGGAACTACTGCCCTGGAACTAATGTCCGTGGCAGTACTAGGAAGTTAGTAGGGGACATAGGGGTTAGTAACTGAGGGGAGGATAAAATAAAGTTATTCATTTACAAACGCAGTCAGTCGCGGGTTTGATGCGAGATATTTGTCTAGGCGGAGTTTAAATGAATCAACAGTGCTGCAGTCTATAACGTCTCGGGGAAGCCCATTCCACAAGTTGACAACTCGATTGAAGAAGAAATTCTTAGATTCGTGTGAGTTAAAAGATTTACCAATAATTTTGCAAATTTTGCAACCGTTTCCCCGCGTGTAATTAGATTGGTCGATAGTGAAGTACTTACTACAGTTCATATTGTCGATGCCTTTGATGATTTTGAAACACTTGAATTAAGTCACCTCTTAATCTGCGCTGGGTTAAAGGAAATAGATTTAATTCTCTAAGACGCTCTTCGTATGGTTTGTTCTTTAGGCTAGGTATCATTTTGGTAACTCTACGTTGAACTCGTTCTAGCTTGTTTATGTCTTTTTGGTAATAAGGGCACCAGCATTGAACGCAGTATTCCAGAAGAGGGCGGACTAAGGAATTGTAAAGGGTTAGGATAACGTCTTTGGATTTATGCTCAAATTACCTGCCTATAAAGCCAATTATTTTGTTTGCCTTCTTAACAACTTCTGAACATTGTTGACTCGGTTTTAGGTTACTCGATATTGTTACTCCAAGATCGGTTTCTCTGTTTACATTCTTAAGCTGAGTGCCATTCATCGAATAGTTTGCTTTCTCATTTAGGTATCCGATATGTAGTACTTTACATTTATCCGCATTGAAACTCATTTGCCAAATTTGAGCCCAATGTGACAATTTATCTAGATTGTGTTGCATATCGTCAACTTGATCTTTTGAGAGTACGCTATTTGCAATTTTTGTATCGTCAGCAAATTTTGAGATTGTACAGGTGAGACCCTCATCTATGTCGTTGATGTAAATTAGAAAGAGAATTGGTCCTAGTACCGATCCCTGGGGTACCCCGCTACTTACATTGGTCCATTTAGATGCCTTACCGTTTATGACTACTCTTGCTTTCTGTCGCTGAGCCAATTTTCTATCCATTTCAACACACCGTCTTGTATTCCATGCGCTTTTAGTTTTAGCAGTAAACGTTTGTGGGGGAACTTTGTCAAAGGCCTTTTGAAAATCAAGGTATATAATATCTACAGCTTTACTCTCATCGTAGAGGTTGAGGATATCGTGGAAGAAGTCTAAGAGGTTTGTTAAACAGGAACGTTTTTACGAAAGCCGTGTTGAGTATCTTTAAGTATGTTATTTTCCTCTAAGTGATTTACGAGTCTGTCTCTTATGACCGTTTCTAGCATTTTACATACAACTGAGGTTAAGCTAATTGGACGATAGTTACTGGGTAGGGATTTGCTGCCTTTTTTTAATATCGGTGTTACGTTGGCTATCTTCCACTGATCAGGCATAGTTCCAGACTGCAAGGATTTATTGAATAGTAATGTCAGTGGTTTGGAGAGCTCATCCTTAGCTTCCTTTAGAACTCTAGGCGAGATTGTATCAGGTCCAGGCGTTTTATTTACCTTGAGTTTATCTAAACAATTCAATACTTCTCTCTCTGTAACGGTGATATTGCTTAGAACATCTGAATTATCAATCTGAATCGGCGATGGTGTAGGGATATCACTGAGGTCTTCTGTTGTAAAAACTGATGCAAAGAAGGTATTGAGGGCATTACTCATTTGTACTTCGTCTTTGGTGTATTCTCCATTTTCATCGACTAACGGTCCAACAGTTGAAGTAACTACTTTTTTCTTTCTGATATAACTATAGAATTCTTTCGGGTTTGTTTTACTTTGATTCGCAATATGTAACTCTAGGGTCTTTTTACTTTACTAGGAGGAGGAGGAAGAATGGGGGGGGGGGGGGAGTAGGAGGAATAAGAAGAGTAGGAGAAGGAAAAACACGAGGAGGAGGAGGAAGAAGAGTAGATAGAGAAGGAAAAGGAGGAAGAGGAAGAGAAGAAGGGAAGGAAGAGGAGAAGGAGGCGGAAGATAAGAAGGGGAGGAAGAGGAGAGGGAGGAGAAAGAAGATACGTGAAATAGATTACCAAGTGCTGTAATAGGCACTTAATATATCAATACTTACATAAATTCCATGGGTTAGGTGTAAAGAGAAAGAATAACAACGGAATGATAAGTGAAATAAAGCGAGAAGAACGAAGAGAGGGAAGAATAATAAAGGAGGGGGGAAGGAAAGAGTAGTGCTAGATTAAGGGGTGATCGTTGATTTTTATGGCCCTTCATCTCCTTCATGTTTAGCCCCATTAGTTTTCAGATTGTAAAACGTGCGGCCCATTAGTATGGCGATTTAAGACCTTTTGCGCCCTTTCTTTGTAAATATTAAGACCTTTCGTCGCATTTAGGTGTTGATTTTTTTTTCTGGTGAGCGTTAGCAAGCCTGTAATTTAGGAGGAACCGGCCTTCGCTTCGCCTGTACATTTTTCTGCTGACAAATGTACTTATTTGTCTTAAGATTTTTTTTAAGCTTGATGGGGGTCTAGGGAGTAAACACAAAAACAAAACCAAAGTAAACAAAACATTATATATACCGATATATACTGTGTGTGTATATATATATATATATATCAATTCAAATTATATTTAATCATTGCTTTAAAGATCACACACACATCAAGAAGTTATAATATTTTGCAATTGAAGGAAGGATAAACAAAATGGAATAAAGAGAAGATAACACAATTTATAACATATACCGGTATATGTATATGCTCAGATTAATATGCAGGATTTGAAACTGCATAATAAATCGAAGGCTTGTGCATATTTCTTTAACTGTCTTGATAGCGTAATGCATAAGTGCGCAGAATTTCGATGTGAGTATCCTAGGTTCGAGTCCTTGGAGTGCCACATGTATTTGTTGATTTCATTATTTGAGTTTAGAAGTTAAATTGGTTGGTGGAAAAAATATAATAATAGTGACAAAATGGAGTTAATAAAGAACTAGTTTAAAGAAAATCTGGGTAGCTTAGGATAGGTCAGGGTAGAGAAGCCAAGACACATCAGTAAGGGTAGGGAGGGATAGGTTAGAGTAGGTCGGGGTAGAGATGACATGATACATTAGTAAGGGTAAGGAAGGGTAGGGTATGTTAAGGCAGGTCAGAGTAATTAAGACAAGAAATATCAATAAGGGTAGGGAAGGTATTTATAAGTTAGGACAGGTTGGGGTAGATATGACAAGAAACATCAATAAAGCGTACATAAAGGATTGGCAGGTTAATGCACGACAGGGAAGGAAAGGAAAGAGATGGGAAAGGCAGGGCAGAGAAGGGAAGGGCAGGACAGGGAAGGGAAGGACAGGACAGGGAAGGGAGGGGTAGGAAAGGGAAAGGAAGGATAGGGCAGGGCAGACAAACGTAAAGAAAAAGGTAGGGTAGGAAAGGGAAGATAAAATAAAGGAAGGGAAGATAAGACATGGAAGGGAAAGGAACGTAAGAAAAGGAAGGATAGAGAACGTAAACAAAAATAAAGGGGAAAGGGAGGGTAGAGTACTTAAACAAAAATAAAAGGGAAAGGAATGTTAGATTACATAAACAAAAAGAGACGTATAGGTGAGGGTAAGGTAATCACAGGGCCAGGTAAAGTAATGGCAGGGCAGCACTATACCAGGCGGGCACTACCACAGAACTAAACCACACACAGGTAAACCCACCAGGTATACCCCCACCTCTACCCACGTACCCATACAACCCCCCCCCCCTCTTCCTCCTTCCTTCTCTCCTTTGCTTATCTTGGTTTTCTCACTCTCTTCTTCTCTTTCTTCTTTTCTGTCTCTTAATCATTCTATATAATATTTATGTCCGAATAATAAACACGTATCTACATCAATCTCGATATCAATCCATGTAATCTCTCTCTCTCTCTCTCTCTCTCTCTCTCTCTCTCTCTCTCTCTCTCCTCAACGTGACACGAGGAAAAAGGAGTATTTCACGCCGAAAGATTCACCTACATATAGCATTTCCTCTGCTTGAGAGAGAGAGAGAGAGAGAGAGAGAGAGATAGAAAGAGAGAGAGGGAGAGAGAGAGATAGAGAGAGAGAGATAGAGATAGAGATAGAGAGAGAGAGAGAGAGAGAGAGAGAGAGAGAAATAACACCAAAGTTACTGGAGCTTCAGTGGAGGATTGAATCTAATGGTCATTAGATAATTCAAGAGGTCCTAAGGTATAAATATACACCCTACCACACACAAACACACAAACACACACCAGCTTTGTTTTAATTATTTGACTATTTAAGAATATGTATTACAAGAGTAAACACTAAATCATTATATACCTGAAAGCCATAAAATACTGCAGCATATTATTAAAACTTGGATTCAATGACTTAAATAATATCAACCGCAAAACGTTCAAAAGACAAATCCAGAGTAATGGAGATGGGATGCATAGTCTATATATTTATTTGTATATTAATTTATTATTTTACTGTTGTTATTATTTTGTTAACTTATCAACTTGAATTAGACGAGGTTATGAGTCAAGATTTATGGTTTAACTATTGAAACTATACGTGATAGTCATTTCTAAAGTCCATGTATTGTTTTTGTTTTTATTATTTGTTTTACTTTGCGAAATTGCACTTGCTCGCTTTGGGCTCAATAACTTTATTTCAAACCGATTGGCTGATAGTATTGTGTCCGAATAACAGTTTTCAGTTGCAAAAACAATCATTTGTTTTCTGTGTATAAAGGAGACAAAAGGCAAAGCTGTCTGTAACAAGTGTCTCCCCTAAAGTTGAAAGAGTGATAGAACGCCAAATTCAAGGCACGTTAGAGTCAAAATGTCTGGACACACGGAGTTTGAACCAGTTCAAGTCATAGGAAGAGGGAAAGAAACTGAGGGAGAGAGTTCCAAAGTGTCCTTGTTGAGTAGAAGAATGACTGGGAAAATTGATTCACTCTTGGGTTAGAAAGTTACACAGTACCATCCGCCAATCAACCAGAAATGTTTAACCCATAAGCTGTTGTAACTCAAAAAGGATGAGAGCAATCAAGCCTACATTTTTACCATTTCGGAAAAGCCAGCCAAGAAATAGATGTGGAAATTTACAGCCCATTTGCTTTGGGTTACAAAATGTTAATGATCAGGATTTCTGGCCTAATTATATTGAATAGACTATAATGAGTATATGGTTTTGTCCACTGTATTCAACTTGGTCCTGAGAAACCCATTGTCCAATACATTTGTCCATCTATGTATCATAATTTATATTTTGAGGAATGTGGAACACCTATCAGTGACTATTGGAGAATAATAATTGTTTTCACTTCGCGGAAAATGTTATCCCTTAGCAGCTGATATCTCAATACTTAATGGGTAAATATGTCACTATTACGTCTCTACTCATATTAATGTCAATTTTTGATAAATAACAACACATTTCGCTTTTTTCCGTAATAGGCGAGGAATAAGGACGGTGATATGTCGATTTACCGTCAGAAGAACTACAACAGAGTATAGGTTTCCAGCCGAGTTAGATAACAAAGTGATAACCCTTTCACGCATTTATGACGCAGAGGTTGCCAGATTACCAATAAGAAATACAGTTCTCTCACTCTTATAATTACCTCTCCAAAATTAGTTTTCTGCCCACAGCTAACTCAAAGACAACTGCAGAGGTTGAAGTAATTAAACTAAAGGTTTCTAAATACCCCTGGTGGTAACAAAAGCTTTAAAGTATCCCCAATAGGCTCAAAATACCGTCATATGTCGGAGAGGGTTAATAATCTAAAGGTGAGTGGATCTATGAAACTCTATAGTTCCATGTACAGTTGCCTAAATAAGTGATGTCGCGGCACCAAGTATATTTCGACCAATATTTGGTATTAACAATGTCTAAAACTTAATGTATTCGTTTCGAGTGAGATATATAGACATGTTCCTATCTTTACATACCCTATTCAACATCTGACATATATTAATACAACACACAGCTAACAAAACGTAATGACACCGGAGACACGGCTTATTTGGCCAACTGTACCACTATAAAATAACTCTTAGTAACTCCAAGTAACCTTATGCAACTCTACCCCTGCCTCCATCTCTCCCCTCACTACTTAATGCGGTTAATTAGATAGCCCCTTTACTTCTCCCCTCCCTCCCCCTCTACTCCTCCCCTCCCTCTCTCCCCCTCCCCCTCCCTCCCTCCCTCACACCTGTCTGAAGGGGTAAAGCGGAAATAACGGAATGAGAAGTGGAAAAAAATAATTAATCTGTGTGTGCATGTGTGTGTGTGTGTGTGTGTGTGTGTGTGTGTGTGTGTGTGTGTGTGTGTGTGTGTGTGTGTGTGTGTATGTCACAGTTTTGCGTATATTTATGTACAGTATATGAGTAGTATTAAAATTTAAGACAGAATGTAACAAAATTCAATTACACACACACACACACACACACATACAAACCCTATACACATGATAACAAATACACTAGAATAAATACCGAACTACCCCCTCAATTATCATACCCATTTTCTCCAATAACCAAGACGAAGTAAACTAAAAATATATATTCATAAATAATATCGAAGGCTGTCCAAATACTTCTAATCTATTAACTTTTTATACGGGTTTAACTTGGTCTGTCAGTCTGTGCTTAGTGGAGAGAGAGAGAGAGAGAGAGAGAGAGAGAGAGAGAGAGAGAGAGAGTACAAAGGAGTACCAAGGAGTACAAAGGAAATCAAGCAACAACAGATCTAGTGACCCTTCTAGGTTGCTTGTCCTCCAAAACACTGAGGATCAAGTGTCCAAACAGTGGTTTAGAGTGGGTAAGGGAACATTGGAAAGGGAATTACTGCCCTGGAACTAATGTCCGTGGCAGGATTAGGAAGTTAGTAGGGACAGATGGGTTAGTAACTGAGGGGGGGATAAAATAAAGTTATTCATTTACAAACGCAGTCAGTCGCGGGTTTGATGCGAGATATTTGTCTAGGCGGAGTTTAAATGAATCAACGGTGATGCAGTCTATAACGTTTCGGGGAAGCCCATTCCACAAGTTGACAACTCGATTGAAGAAGAAATTCTTAGATTCGTGTGAGTTAAAGATTTACCAATAATTTTGCAACCGTTTCCCCGCGTGTAATTAGATTGGTCGATAGTGAAGTACTTACTACAGTTCATATTGTCGATGCCTTTGATGATTTTGAACACTTGAATTAAGTCACCTCTTAATCTGCGCTGGGTTAAAGGAAATAGATTTAATTCTCTAAGACGCTCTTCGTATGGTTTGTTCTTTAGGCTAGGTATCATTTTGGTAACTCTACGTTGAACTCGTTCTAGCTTGTTTATATCTTTTTGGTAATAAGGGCACCAGGATTGAACGCAGTATTCCAGAAGAGGGCTGACTAAGGAATTGTAAAGGGTTAGAGAGAGTTAAATAGATTTAAGGTGAATGAGAGAGTGAGAGAGAGAGACGAAAATGAAGGAAACAGTTTTTGGCAGTATCTAAAAGTTTCGGGGGAGGTCAGTCTGTCTGTCTGTCTGGTTCCTTAATGCTTCTTATATTTCTCTCTCTCTCTCTCTCTCTCTCTCTCTCTCTCTCTCTCTCTCTCTCTCTCTCTCTCTCTTCTCCTCATCTCTCTCTTCGACTTCTTCACCTCTGCCTTTCTTTCCTTCCATCTTCTTATTATGTTCTTCTAATTTTTCTGTGTTGATTTTTTCATTATTGCTTCCGGTCGTGTCACTCTTGTTGTTGTTGTTGTTTTTGTAGTTATCGTTGTTCTTGTTCTTAATTTTCTTGAAGGGTTCTCCTTTTACCTTTCACCCTTTTCCCAATTTGAGTTCTCTCTCATTTTCCTACCCCCCCCTAATTCTGATTTGTCTTCTTCTTATGTTCCTTCTCATATACTGCTTTATTCGTTCTCTCTCTCTCTCTCTCTCTCTCTCTCTCTCTCTCTCTCTCTCTCTCTCCCTCGCTCTCTCCTGCCCCTGTCAAACGTCAGCTAGCCAGAAACTGCGCATACGTCATAAAAAAAACCCTATTGGAAATTCTCATCTCGGTAGCGTTTCTTGCAATTTAGCCGAGTTTATGCTGCATTGATCAGGCTTTCCGTTTTCTTTAACTTTCATTATATTTTGTTGGCACAATTCTATTTATTGAACACATTCTTGTGATCCAACCATTACTTTGTGCTTTTAATTTTTAAGGATTTGGTATATTCGCTTTCTTATTCATTTCATCATGGGATTCTCCTGACCATATTATAAGAATTGTATTTGATAATATGTTGTTAATATTCAGTAAGGAAGAACTATTTCCCAGTATTTTTTCAGTATATACAGATGATATAGCTAACCGAGCACAACCTTTACTTAACCTTGTCAGCTTAGGAAATGTTAGCTTCACTATTATTTACGAATGTGCTTGATAATGGGTGATATCATGATGGAAATCTTTACTTTTCAAATTTATCATTACAAAATGATACATAAGTAGAACAAATCACGACCGAAGGTTATTCTTCATTGTACAGCGACTTGCTACATGGAAGTAAAAAAAAGTATGATTGACTTAAAATATAATATAGTTTGTCATGGAATAGTAAATTGACCACTTGCGAGTTTCAGGCTATAAGGAAGTTGGAGCTTTATACATCGATATATAACAAATTTACCAGCTAAAAGACGGTTGTAGTGCATTTATAAATACATATAATACAATTCACCAACAATTCTATCCATCACCAACTCGTATAATTTATGTATTTCTCCTAAATATTGATGTTTACAGATCCAACTTCCTTATAGATCAAAACTCGCAAGTAGTCAATTGACCACTTGCGAGTTTCAGGCTATAAGGAAGTTCGGCCTGTAAACATCAATAATAAACACAAATACAGTAATTATGTAGGTTTCTGATGGATAAATAGTATGTTTATTTGGTTTTACGTGTAAATAAATGTACTAAACCAGTATTATAGCTGGTTATTCTACTAACAATCGATGTCTACAGTTCCAACTTTCTTATAGAATGAAACTCTCAAGTAGTCAATTGATCAAATGCAATAACCTATTATACTGTATAACAAACTACACCTATAATTCAATATTACAAACTACACCTATAATTCAATATTACAAACTACACCTATAATTCAATATTACAAACTACACCTATAATTCAATATTACACATTGTACGTTCAAACATAATATATCATGTGGGTGAAAGAACTTTTGTGCACGACTGTTCATATGTCTCGGGAGTAAGATAGAGAGGGAAAGTTGATAGATAAATATCCGGGAAGCATCAAAGTCTTAAGGGGGAGGTAGTCGCTATTTATGGACACCCTTCTCCCTCGTGTTTACCATATTTGCTTTGGAATTTTTAGACGTTCGGCCCATTAGTTTGGCGATTTTTACACCTTTAGCTCCATTTCGTTGTCAATTTTAAGACCTATCGTGCCATTTAGATGTCGATTTTTTCCTGGCGAGCAAAAGCGAGCCTGTAATCATAAGAGAACCAGCCTTCGACCGGGAAATTTTTCTACCGAAAAAAGTAAAAATTTATCTTGAGGAGGGGGGGGTCTAGGGGGTGTTTTTCTATGTTTGAAGGAGGTCTTGCGAGGAAACTAAAACATAAATAAATACATGAATAAAATAGAAAAAAAAAACTCAGCCACTACCCCCTAAACACAATACGTCATTCTATCTGACAACTTTAACCCTTTCAGTACCCGCGACTTCTTTTTATTTTTATTTCAGCTGCATATAGACGATTATATTAAGCTTAGGAAGGATGTATGGTCGCTCAAGGGATTCATTGGGGTAGCCTGTATCCTTTTATTGGCAGACGTCCTTCCAAAACTAAATAAAATCGTCTAATAGTTGCCATACTATAATGATAAGGACCTCACCGGTACTGAATGATAAGGACCTCACTGGTACTGAATGATAAGGACCTCACCGGTACTGAATGATAAGGACCTCACCGGTACTGAATGGGTAAACATTTTGTTCAAAACTTTGAAATTAGGCGATCTATTTTACAACATATTTTGCTATGTCTTATAATTTTATATGGCCAATAATATTTATATATATACTGTTTTCACTGAAATATACAAAAATAAACCCCTTTAAAATGCTAAGATGAAATATGTAGTTGTAATATTTTGCGAAATTATGAATATCAATGGGTGCAATACTAATAAAACAAATTTGCTTGCTCTTTTTAATAACTATTAGCACATTCAATATCACAACTTTTAGTTTCTGAGTTAAGTTCATATACAGTATATATATATATATATATATATATATATACCGGTATATATATTAGACATTTGAGGTTATATACTCGACATATTACCGCTATACTCGACCATTAGCCAGTAAATTACATGCTGTATATCTCCAGTTTCCTTCTAAAGCTTGCTATTAATATACTCGACACACCAGTAACTCACACCTTCCTCGACGTCCTCCCGGTATGCCCGACGTATTCCCGGTATAAGTTGGTGGTATAACAGAGGCGGGAGGCGGGGGGAGGGGGGAGGGGGTGGGGGCTTAGCATGGGGTAAGAGGGGGGGAGGGCTGAAAAACCAGGAAGTTGTCTCAAATTCTGTCAAGCTTATGTGGGACTAAGCTGCTTACACTCACGCAATCACAACTTGGTGTGTGTGTGTGTGTGTGTGTGTGTGTGTGTGTGTGTGTGTGTGTGTGTGTGAGAGAGAGAGAGAGTGTGTGTGTGTGTGTGTGTGTGTGTGTGTGTGTGTGTGTGTGAGAATGAGAGTATATGCCTGTGTGGGCGAGATAGGGTTATACAGACAAATATACAAATAACTAAAAGCTTGTGAGTGACTATGTGTGAGCGCGTGTATATGTGTGTGTGTGTGTGTGTGTGGTGTGTGTGTGTGAGCGGGTGCGAATGCGTTTTCGTATGCCTGTGTATGTTGCAATCCACGTTTTAGTTTCTATGCTGCATCATTTAAAATACAAATTTTCTCTCACTCTCTCACTCTATCATCTCTCTCTCTCTCTCTCTCTGACTATCAACCTATCGTATTTACTACCACCCCTATCTATCGACCAGACACATTAATTCCCTAACTGCCCTGTCCACTATCTACTCCCTGACTAACTACCCATACATTTTACGTCAATACCCTTAAGGGGGAGTAGGTGCTTTTTCTCCCTCATGTTTAAACCCATCAGCTTTGACATTTTAAGACATTCGGCCCATTAGTTTGGCGATTTTAAGACTTTTCGCCCCATTTCTTTGCCAATATAAAAACCTTTCATGCCATTTAAGGGTGATTTTTCCTGGTGAACGATAACAAGCCTGTAATTTAAGAGGAACCGGCCTTCGGTCGGGATATTTTTCTACCGGAAAATGTAAAAATATATCTTGAAAGGGGGTCTAGGGGGTGACATTTTAAGCTTGATGGAGGTCTAGGGAACAAACTAAAACACCTCCCCTTCAGTGATGAAATGGTATAGCACAGTGTTATTTAAATTGTTCTTCAATTATTATCCTTATTGCAGCCTCCATTACATCTCTTTCTCCTTCCACTTTCGCTCTCTTATTTTACTCCTATTAAAACTCTCTTTCTCTCTCACTCACTCTCTCACACACACACACTCTCACACACACACACACTCTCTCACCCTCACTCTCACTCTCTCTGTCTCTCTCTCTCATCCTCCCCACAACCCCTCACCTTCTTATCCCCCAGCCTCCATCCCCCCCACACCTTCCATTCTCACCAATATAAATACTCGGAAAAAATCAAGATGACGGCTCCCAGTATGAAAAAGAAGAAGTTAAAATGTAGTGAATATGAGAGTGTTGAGGGGTGTTGAGAGGGGGTGATGAGGTAAAGGGGGGGGGGGGGGGGGAAGTGGAGGGAAGGGATGAAAAGATAGGGGGGTGATAAGGAAGGAGGGGTGAAAAGGGGAGGGGGCGTTAAGAGGGGTGTTGATGATGAGGGGGGGGGGAGTGGAAATGGAGGGAAGGGATGAAAAGATAGGGGGTGATAAGGAAGGAAGGAGTGAAAAGAGGGGAGATCGTTAAGAGGGGTGTGGATGATGAGGGGGGGGGGTGAACGTGGAGGGAAGGGAGGAAAAGATAGAGGGGTGATAAGGAAGGATGGGGTGAAAAGAGGGGAGAGCGTTAAGAGGGGTGTGGATGATGAGGGGGGCGTGGAAATGGAAGGGGGGAGATGAAAAGAGGGGGGTAATAAGAAGGGAGGGTGAAGTGTTAACCCCTTCTGTATCGGTGACGTCCTTTTCATTATATTCTGGCAACTATTAGACCATTTCATTCAGCTTAGGAAGGATATCTACCAATTGAAAGGCTACATACTATCTCAATTAATTCTTTTAGCTACCATGTATCCTTTCTGAACTTCAAAGAATCGTCTAAATGTAGCTAGAATGCAATTGAGAAGACGTCTCCGGTACAGAAGGGTTAAGGGGATGTGAATAATGAGGGGGATTTGATTTGATTTGATTCTTTATTGAGATAGTACAATGAGGGGGAGGGGTTTGATAAGAGGGGGGTAAACAGGGGGAAGGGGGACAAGGGTGTGTGGAGAGGGGGGACCTTTCTCTATCCCTATTTCTCTCTCATTAACCCTTCTTGATTTCAGCTACACTTAACCGATTTTATGAAGCTTAGGAAGGATATATGGTAGGTATAATAATTAATTGAGATAATCTGTAGCCTTTTAATGGGGGATGGCCTTCGTAAGCTGAATATAATCGTCTACAGAATGGGTTAACTGTATCTTTACCCAGGGTAATCTGTTTTGGGCTCCCCCATTTTGCCCTACTAGATTGGCGATTGACCATAAGTTTCGCCCCATTCAGGTGTCAGCTATTTTCTGGCTAGCAATAGCGCGCCTGCATTTTAAGAGAATTGTACATATTAAACTTGGAGGGGGTCTGAGTGGCGTATTTAAGTTTGAAGGGGGTCTGGGGAGGCGTATATTTTAGTCTAACATAAACTAAACATACAGTGCTCGAAAAGGTGCTAGCAAATAAAAATCCTCAATACTACTACTACTACTACTACTACTACTACTACTACTACTACTACTACTACTACTAATCATAATAATAATAGTAATAATAATAATAATATCTTAATGACCCCCTAGACGTCACACCATAAATGATTAAGTTCCATCTAATCAATATAGCTAAGTAGTTAAAAGAAAAATGTAGTTAAATGGAATATGAGAGAGAGGAGAGAAGAGATGAGAAGAAGAAAAAGAAGAAGAAAAAGAAGAAGAAGAAAAAGTGAGAAAGTAGAGAGGAAGTTAGAATTAATGGAGCGGGTGCTCTCACGGACTGATAAGGGAGACATAGGGAGGAAAAAAACCTGGGCGGGGGAGAGAGAGAGAGAGAGAGAGAGAGAGAGAGAGAGAGAGAGAGAAGAGAGAGAGAGTGTGTGTGTGTGTGTGTTGTGTGTGTTTGTGTGTGTGTGTGTTGTGTGTTGTGTGTGTGTGTGTGTGTGTGTGTGTGTGTGTGTGTGTGTGTGTGTGTGTGTGTGTGTGTGTGTGTGTGTGTGATTCAGAGATAATTTAATAGAGAGAAAGTCTAGTTTTCTTCCAAAACCTTCAATAAAATACAGCCAAACATTGGAAATTCATGATATACTTACCAAATAAAATACCGAAATTTCTCTGAACTAGGACCTATCTAAAATTCATGAATGGGGACCCAAAAAATATAGTTTCATTTAATGCACAGAAAGCCAAGTACTGTATATACAATTTTCTAACAGACTGAATCTTTCTGACTCCCACATCAATTTATACTATGTAATTATTCCAACCCCCTCTAGTATTTATATCGTTGGTGTAACATTGAATGCCAGCCTGAACTGGACACCTCATGTTAGATCTCTCTCTCTCTCTCTCTCTCTCTCTCTCTCTCTCTCTCTCTCTCTCTCTCTCTCTCTCTCTCTCTCTCTCTCTCTCTCTTCACTCACAGTGTAATTGATGAGTGGAACAAACTTCCAAATAAAGTAATAGACAGCTCCTCTATAGATACATTTAAGAAAAATCTAGACTCATACCACAGAAAAATTGGTATGGAGTAGGCAGTAATTATCACCGTTATTATTTGTTCAGCTGAAGAGAGCGTTAGAAAAGAAAAGAAAACAAAATAATAATAATACACCAATAAAAAATAAGAATAATAAACATCACTAAATATGTACATACTACTAAGGGTGATGGGTTGGATGATTCCAATTAACCCCAAAAGTTACATGCTGCTAAGGCGAAGGGTTGCATGATTTTTTTAATTTCTTTTTTGTTTTCCCTTTCTTTTTTTCCAATCTTTCCTGTAAATTCCTTCTGGGGATTTCGAAGCCCAGCAAGGTTAATTACTTCCAACTTTTTCATGTACGGCAATTGCCGGAGGGAACGGAGGGTGGGGAGAGAGCCTTCTTCTTTTCTATCCTTTCCTTCAACTTTCCTTTTCTATCGGATATGCCATCTCTACTAGAATTAAGTCCTGACCACCTCGTTTGGATCGTAAGGTCTGTATGGCCAGTGTATCTATGTAAGTCTCCGTCAGACAGCACCTTGGACCGTACCCAACCCAGCTGTAAGGTATCCAATGTGAGTACAGGCGGGTATCTGTGGCCAATACTGACACACACACATACCCACACACACACACACACACATACACACACACACACACACATACACACATACATACGCACACACACACACTTACATATTGACCCTAAAATCATCCACACACACACACACACACACACATACACATACAAACACACACACACACACATATTGACCCAAAATCATCCACTCACACACACACACACTCACCCAAACATATCCACACACACACACACACACACACACACACACACACACACACATACATACATACAAACACTTATATACATTCAAATGACTTCCAGGATAGGCCTATACAAAATATATATATATTTTTTAAATTAGTTAGTATTAAGTCTAGTCTATATAACAAGTTTATGTGGCACGTTCAATGCTATGGTTGACCCCTTCAGGTTACGAGGACGCTATTCCTCATAATTGTGGCCATCATTAAACGATTTTTATTAAGATTTGGAAGGATCTTTGGAAATTAGAGGGTTATTTGAAATCATGTTATCCCTCTGAATTGTTGGAGATCGTTCATAAATTGCATAAAATCGCCTAATGTTAGGCATTATAAACTGTTAAAACAGATTATAATACTCAAAGGTTTAATGTATTATTTATTACATATTCAATCACAAACAGATATACAGCACTTTAGTTTTTGTGAATAACCCATTTATATACTCGACTGAAAATTAAATGTCTAAACAAAACAGAGTCGTGAAATTAATTTACTAAAATACAAAAATGAAATACTTGCCAAGAATAGCCCTATAACTCCCTATGCACGACGATCAATACAAACTAATCACTTTAACCCCTTCTGTACCACGACATTCTATTTATTTTATTCTGGCTACTACTTTTCGATCTTATTCAGTTTAGGAAGGATCTCTACCAATTATAAGGCTTCGAACTATCTCAATCAACCCTTTCAACTATCACAGATCTTTCCTAAGCTGCATAAAATCGTCTAAATATAGCTAGGACACAATATAACAGACGTCGCTGGTACAGAAGGGCTAAATACAAAAATTAAATAATATGTGTAAACAAAAAATGAAATAATATGTGTAAACAAAAATGAAATAATATGTGTAAACAAAAAATCTATATCTCCAAACGCACGGTAATAAATACAAACTAATCACATTAATCAGCATATACTTGTGCTCACCCGAGGATAAAATTAGCAGAATTGCCTGTTAAGTGTTAGTAGGTAGTCGGTAATTAAGGCGAGATATTAACCCCTTCTGTACCGGCGACGTCTTTCTTATATAATTTTTGCTCTATTTAGACGATTGTGTGCAAATTGAGAAGGGTATGTGGCAGTAAATAGGGTAAAGTGAAATAGTTTGAAGGCTGTTAATTACTGGAGGCCCTTTTTGAACTGAATAAAATCGTCTAATAGTAGCCAGAATAAAATTAAAAGGACGTCCCCGGCACTGAAAGGGTTAAAAGTAGCCAAACAAACAGCCATAAATATCTCCTCAGGTGAAAGGAGTGTAAAGGAGTACAAAGGAGGGCATAACAAGGCAGAATAAATAGCCGTAAATAATTGTTGTGAGCGAGAGAAAGGGAGAGAGAGAGAGAGCACACACAGGGAGAGTAGCCCCCCGCTATTTGTTTAGCCCCCTTCACTCTGATATATGGCGGGATTTGTAGTGGGAGAGAGAGAGAGGGAGAGACTGTGTGTGAGAGATTGAGAGTGAGTGTGTGAGAGAGTGATTGGGAGTGAGAGAAAACAAGCTAAGAGGGTTAATATATATAAAAGAAGGGGAAGCAAGGGTCGAGAAAGAAGAATAAGTGAAACAGGAACAGGAATAAAAGCGAAAAGAAATAGAGAAGAGAAAAGGTAAAGAAAATATAAGTGTTTTTGTGTGTCTGAAACCCCTTCTCCCTCATGTTTCGTTCCATTAGTTTCGATGTTTCAAGACGTTCGTCTCATTAGCTTGGCGATTTTATACTTTTCGTCCCATTTCTTCGTCAATTATATAACCCTTCGTGCCATTAAAGTGTCGATTTATTCCTGACGAACAATCGACTTCCTCCTAGCGAGCGATATCGAGCCTGCAATTTAGGAAGAGCCTGCCTTAGGCAGACACATTTTTCTACCAAAAAATGTATACATTTATTTGGGGATATTTTTAAAGCTTTATGGTGGTCAATACAAATATATATAAAACATACCAAAATGAAAGAGTGAAAGTGAGGGCGAGTGAGAGTGAGAGATAGCGAGAGGGGTCATTTGTGGGTGTGTTGAGAGAGTGAGTGAGTGAGGTGAGGACTTACCAACACACCTGTCCTTGTCACTCTCACCTGCCTGCGAAAACCTACATGGAGTTACAAGTACAGTTGCCTGCACTATAGTCGGTTCATTCTAGGTTGGGCAGAAATCGTAACCCATAACCTCTCATAACTTAAAAAGGACTTGAGTAATCGAGCAAATATTTCTACCAAATAGGAAGACTTGGCTAGGAAATATGTGTATAAATTGACTGCTCATTTGATCTAGCCCTTTTTTAGTTACAGAGGTTTAGAGGTTACGATTTCTGCCCAACCTAGAATGAACGGATTATAGTAGATAGTACACTACAATATGATAAACCAGAGACGGTGAATATTGACTAAGGGAAAACATTGACTCGGGCATGTTCTTAAAGGGAATGTTTCAAAATATTTCATCAGTGTGTCAGATTTATTAAATATAATGTGCATCACCTTTCCTGGCAGGCACTTGTAGATGAAATTTCTCATAGGGTATGCAGTCCATTTAAGGGATATACTCAACCAGGGTTGCCTGATATGTTCATATTTCAGCTAACTTTATGTAATTATCCGCTTGTAACACTCATTATTATACTTAATACTAGACCTAGCAACTGCATGTTTTGAACGAGAGAGATTGAGAGAGAGAGAGAGAGAGAGAGAGAGAGAGAGAGAGAGAGAGAGAGAGAGAGAGAGAGAGAGAGAGAGAGAGAGCGAGCGAGAGCGAGCGAGAGAGAGAGTGAGAGATATGGATGGCAGGCACTATTATATCAACAATTTATCCAATTCCAACATCTTCCCTATTTTATTTCTATTCGATTTGCTTGCATACACATTTCAATAATAAATGTTCTAGCTACACTCTACTGTATATTATACTCGCTTTGTATAAGAAAAATAGAGCAATCAATACGAAATAAATTTTGATAATAGGATCTTTCTATGGACACACGCACACGCATCACAAACACACACACACTAGTATATATATATATATATATATATATATACACACACACAATCATTTACTCAGGTTGCCCCTCCCTACCTTTAGGTAAACAAAAGGGAAGAGAGATGAATTACCTGCTTAGCCTCTCACTCACTCACTCTCACTCCCATTACACATACACACACACACACACACACACACACACGCACACAATCATTTACTCAGGTTGCCCCTCCCTACCTTTAGGTAAACAAAGGGAAGAAAGATGAATTGCCTGCTTAGCCTCTCACTCACTCACTCTCACTCCTATTACACACACACACACTCTCTATCTATCTATCTATCTTTCTATCTATCTATCTATCTATCTATCATATATATATATATATATACAGTATTCTGCTCTCTATCACACGACCAATCAATCTAATTCTTGTTGTGTATATAATGGTTAACATTACAGAATACATCTTTGAGGCCTTAGGATAGACATTTGATGCTGGAAAATTATAAACCAACCACTAGCACTTCTTTCAGTCCAATTATTCCTTGTTTATTTACTATTCTGTCTAATGGAAGTAGATATTGTTAAATTCAGAAATGGTTTCGTCTAGTCATTAACCCTTTTAGTAATGGTAACGTCCATTTCATTATATGCTGCCAACTATTAGACGATTTTACTCTCAGTTGAGGAAGGACCTCTAGCAATTAAAAGACCTCCAACTCTCTCATTCACCACCCTTAGCCTATGTTCTCACAGGTCGTTCCTAAGCTGCATATAATCGTCTAAATATAGCTACTATGAGACAAAACAATCGTCACCGGTACTGAAAGGGTTAACGCAATGGTAATGGTAAGGGACACAAACCAAAGTAATTAACCCATACTGTACCGGTGACGTCCTTTTCCTTATGTTCTGGCACATAGTATACGATTTTATTCATCATAGGAAGGTTACTAACCCATATGTCCCATACTAACTTCCTAGTCCTGCCACGGACATTAGTTCCAGGGCAGTAGTTCCCTTTCCAATGTTCCCTTACCCACTCTAAACCACTGTTTGGACACTTGATCCTCAGTGTTTTGGAGGACAAGCAGCCTAGAAGGGTCACTAGATCTGTTGTTGCTTGATTTCCTTTGTACTCCTTTGTACATCCACCCATTAAAAGGCTACAGGCTCTCTCAATTAATCCTTTTAGCTACCATATATCCTTCCCAAGCTGAATACAATCGTCTAAATATAGCTACACTAAAATAAAGAAGACGTCGATGGTACAAAAAGGGTCAACACAAACATAAACAGTAAAATGAAGGACAATGTGAGAAAACAAACCAGAACGCCCAAGGGAAATGCTCAAGCAAAAAACAACGAAATTTAAAGGGAAAAACATAAACACTTGAGCGAGAAAGAGATTGTGAAGAGGGGAACAAATCCTTGAAGAAATAGGAAGAAAAACAAAGCAGGGCAATTTAGGCATGCATCAGTAATGGTCAGGAATGTAGGGTAGCTATACAGATTAATATTTTTTTAAATACGTAAAGTTTGTTGAAATAGGTGATTATTTCTTACTTGAAAATGAGAGTTAATAGTGATTGATCTTTTCTTTCTCTTTAACATATGTATATACTTAAGATATATTGTACTATAACAGTTGATACATAACTTAACACAACCTAATGCCTTAAACCTATTTTGTTTTCTCTCTCACGCATACACTCTCTCTCTCTCACTCTCACTCTTCCTCTCTCTCATACACACACCAAGAGAGGCGATCGATAGTAATTCAATTGATATGTTCAATTTCTTTCTATACTCTATAAATACTTTCCTTGTGGGCATTTCCTGACCCATAAGGTTACACTTCATCCTATTTTCCGATACAGCTTTTTAGCTGGAGGGAGCGGAGGGTGGAGAGAGAGCCTTCTACTTTGCTGTCCTATGTTTCTACTATAAACTGTCCCTGTCTCGTAGTATTAAGGCTGGACTATCTTGTAGGGATCACAAGGTATGTGTGGTTTGAGTATCTGTATAACTCTGTGCAACTCTCTCTCTCTCTCTCTCTCTCTCTCTCTCTCTCTCTCTCTCTCTCTCTCTCTCTCTCTCTCTCTCTCTCTCTCTCTCTCTCTCTCTCTCTCTCTTTCCTCCCGAGGGCTGAGGAGGGTGACAGGTAGGGAGAGAAAGGAAAATTAAAAGAGGGCTGATGTTGGTGTTGTCGTTATTGTTGTTGTTATTCTTGATGTTGTTTATGTTGTTGTTGATCTTCCTTTAATGGTTTGGCAAAATGAAGTGTGTTGATACTGATGTGGTTGTACAAAGAACAGTATAGATAATTGAAGAGAGAGAGAGAGAGAGAGAGAGAGAGAGAGAGAGAAGAGAGAGAGAGATAGACAGACAGAGAGAGCGAGAGAGAGAGAGAGAGAGAGAGAGAGAGAGAGAGAGAGGGAGGGGGAGAGAGAGAGAGGGAGAGAGAGAGAGAGAGTAGGGGGGGGGGGGGATACCATTGAGCCCCTACGCATGTGTGTGTATTGTCACACCGTCGTTCCGTATGGGTAGGGGAAGGGGGGGGGGGGGGGGGATAGGGGAGAGAGAGAGAGAGATAAAGGGGAGAGAGAGAGAGAGAGAGAGAGAGAGAGAGAGAGAGAGAGAGAGAGAGAGAGAGAGAGAGAGAGAGAGAGAGAGAGAGAGAGAGAGAGAGAGAGAGAGAGAGAGAGAAGTGAGTAATACGAAATGGAGTATATAATAAGAAAACACACACACACATACAGTATATGCACATTAAATTATGTTAGTGATATTTCGTTTTACTTTCTGACCCTACCTATCTCAACGTCATGCTTAGTTAAATATTATTCCATATGTGACTGTTCTTAATGTTCTTATGGTTTTAATGAACTGACATAGAATACCACTTATTCAATAATCACTGCCATGTCAATATATAGACATTAAATTAATTTGACTATACTAACATCATAATTATACAGTATATATATTTTGTTCTTTCTCTAATGCCCAACCACTCACACCCACATACAAACCCACACAAACACAAATCAGACTCATCCACGCAACACACATCTTCCCATCGGCAACACGCAATGCACCCCCCCCCTTCTCTCTCTCTCTCTCTCTCCAACTATCTCTCTTATCACGATCAAGTAATGGAATTTTGTTCTATATATTTTTCCATCTAACTGCATTATCTTTCAGTTTCTGGGGTGTTTACACAAACAGGACAATTAACCGATCCTCCCTAAAAATGCCACTGGTTGCAGCTGATCACCACTGATCACCACCCAGAACGAGGGGCGGCGCGCTCCTTGGTGCCACTAGCAATGGCGAGCTCAACAAAAGTAACAAAAGTAAGTAGGATCGTGCCGTGGAGGTGGCTACCAGCAAATACGTTGTATAACAAAATTATTAAAAAAATCCTCTGTTTGCTTCCTTGGCATTGTACCGGCCTTACTTTATGAAATGACAACGCTCCCGTCACAGTTGCATGAATGGAATGATTAATGAGAGACAAAAAATATTGTTTATTCATGTTAAAGAATAATGTCCTTTACCCTGAGTCATTAAGACACCAATGCCTCAATCTCAAACCTAACTTAACTTAACCTGCACATTTGAAAAACTGATCGCTCGATTTCCTTCAAACAAGTCTGAGATCGGTTATGTTAGGCCGAGAACATATGAATTTAATATTAATTAGAAATATAATATAATTTATTAAATCCAGTCCTTACTACCTGTGCAAAATAGTTCCGGAGTGTTACCAGAAATAAGCTGCTTAACTAAATGTTTCATACACGTAAATTTTACGGTGGATTGTACCGTATCTGATCCACATAATCGATATGAAAATGTATCTAGTTTAGAATATCGCTGGATTTTATATTATTATCTTTGCCATGATGGGAGCTTTGACTCTTATGACTTTACTTTTGTATTGTAAAATTAGACTAAGGCACACATATCTCCACTACACCTAGTTCTAAAAGCAAAAATGACAGGTAAATTTAACGATGTGAGAAGAGGAGTTAAAGGTTAATATTTACGACTAAAGGAGAATAAACTAAACCAACAACCCCCTTCACTCTGTCAGGCTTAACCCCACACACACTCTCACAACAAACCCTACATTTATCACACGTACTGTATTTAGAGAAAACATGTGTTGAAGTGTAAAAACATATACACAAAACACATACAAATACAGACACAAGCTCACGTTCATACCCTGACGCAATATCTTACCCTCTTTCACACAGTCACCCTTGCCTACTCATCCACACACACACACACACACACACACACACACACACATCTCTCTCCCTCTTCTTCGTCTCAACATGCATCATTGAAAAATCACAACCTGCATAAGCATCATTTAACACATATTTCTTTACATACCAAACTTCACTAGCATCACACAATCCCAAATAAATGAGAACAAATAAACCTATCTCACAAATTATAGAACATACACAAATAATAATAGCTAGAATGGAAGGGAGAACACTGTCTACTGAAATAGTATGTTGAGTTGGGTTTAGGGGAGCTGGTTGATTCTTCTGGCCCTGCTGCTCCCTCATGTTTAGCCCCATTAGTTTTCAGATTTTAAGACGTTTGGACCATTAGTTTGGTAATTTTAAGACTTTTCACCCCATTTCTTTGTCAATATTAAGATCTTTCGTGACATTCAGGTGTCGATTTTGTCCTGGCAAGCGATAGTGAGCCTCTCATTTTAGAAGGAATCGGTCTTTGGCAGGGAAATTGTTCTACCGAATAATGTGCAAATTTATCTTGAAGGGGGTCTTGGGGGTGGTTTTTATTTGTTTAAAGTTTGATGGAAGCCTAGCCAGGAAACAAACGCATAAATAAATATATATATATAAAAATATCAAAAAATAAATATACATATAAACATACCAAAAAATCCCCCCTCCCCCCTTACTAATGACCCCCACCAGCGTCACGTCCTGCCACCCAGACAAACCCGTGTCATACTTGTACTGCTCTCGTTATCCTCTCTCTCTCTCTCTCTACAGGGTTAAAAAGTTCGCGGCGCTAATTGGTTGAGTCGGCACAAGTGGGGCATTAGTGAGGCCGGATTGGTGGAGAGTGTGCTGTGTCTGTGTGTGTGGGTGTGGGTGTGTGTGTGTGTGTGTGTGTGTGTGTGTGTGTGTGTGTGTGTGTGTGTGTGTGTGTGTGTGTGTGTGTGTGTGTGTGTGTGGAAGGAGTGGGGTTATGGTGGAGGTAAGAGGGGGTAATGGTGGAGGACAGGGGCCATTTAGATGTCGATATTTTCTTGGCGAGCGAAAGCGAGCCTGTTGTTTAAGAGGAACCGGCCTTCGGTCGGGACATATTTCAACCGAAAAATTTACAAATTTATCTTGAAAGGAGGTCAAGGAGATGTAGTTTCAAGCTTGATGATGGTCTAGGGAACAAACTAAAACCCTCCCTTTAACCCCTTCACCGCCATTGCGTAATTGTCATCATATTCTGGTTACCATTAGACAATTTCCTGTAGATTATAATCTACCTATACGACTCTCAAATGGGTAAATACAATGTAAAAAAAAAACAATCTTAGTAAAATACGTCCTTCTTAAACTGCACAGAATCGTCTAATTTGAGCCAGAATCAAAGGTAAAAAGACGTCATGGTGCTGAAGGGGTTAATTTTAAGGTGTTGATTTATGACGGAGGGTAAAATTAATAGAAAAACGTATGATGGCAAAAACCGCATTACATCTCTCTCTCTCTCTCTCTCTCTCTCTCTCCCCCCCCCACACACACACACTAACACACACACACACACACACTAACACACGCAGCTTGGAGATCAGCCCAGGTCGAATCCATCTGGCTTTTTAAGAACTTTTTTCTCTCATGACTCTCAGCAGGTGGCTCTTTTTACTCTCCGGCCGCTTTGGAGAGAGAGAGAGAGAGAGAGAGAGAGAGAGAGAGAGAGAGAGAGAGAGAGAGAAAGAGAGACCCGAGAGAGGAGAGAGAGAGGGAGACACCTACACTAGAACAGAAGAGAAGGACATAACATTGTCCACATAACTAATACTGAAAGAGAGAGAGAGAGAGAGAGAGAGAGAGAGAGAGAGAGAGAGAGAGAGAAAGAGAGGGAGTGTACACATAACTACAAAGGAAGGTAACATTGTAGAAACTAATACTGAGAGAGAGAGAGAGAGAGAGAGAGAGAGAGAGAGAGAGAGAGAGAGAGAGAGAGAGAGAGAGAGAGAGAGAGAGAGAGAGAGAGAGAGAGAGTAGTTGTTGTGACAGGCTGATTACAAGCTAGCTGATTACAATAGTATTACACCGCCCCGTAGGCTATTAATCTATCTAGTACCCTGGTGTGCAAAAGGCTAACTGTATATTGTTCCACTATAGTCTAGGTTGGGCAAAAAACATAACCTATAACCTCTCAACAAGGACTAAAGTAATCGAGCTAATATTTCTACCAAAGAGGAAGACTTAGCTAGAGAATAGGTGTGGAAATTGACAGTTCATTTGCTCTAGCCCTTTTTGAGTTACAGAGGTTAGATATTACGAGTTCTGCCCAACCTAGAATGAACGGACTATAGCAGTCGATGTCCTGGTATTCAGAATATGAAATTACTACATATAAGTTTCGCCCTAATAGTTTTTTTAATTAATTAATGATATTTGCCATTAACAAAATACAATCCTTGCTTATTAATGAAGATAGAAACATGGATATTTCTCTACCGGTTATAATACGGGAAACGCATCGCTAACTGTAAATTCTGATTAGGTTGGAGTCACTTGTACCAATATGCGTCTTCACAGCCCAGTATTGTGTCTTCGAGTGTTTGTTTAGCTGATTCAGAAGTAATATTTGCTAAACAACGCCATCTATGATCAACAGACAGAAACAGCAAGGATTAAAAATTATATTAATGGGCCCTGGGAAGATTTTTGGACTATCTACACTACAATGATCCATATCTAGACATCAGTCAAACTAATTGGACATAAAATATTTCATTACAACTGACAAAAAAACACACAGTATTTATGAATTTATTTAAGGCACAAAGTCAGAGGGTTTAAGGCGTGTGAATTCTTGAGTAACTATTTCTGCGCAGGAACATTCAGATAGAGAGTGGGTGGCACCTGCCTTTCAACACATTCCCACCCCTTATCTGTGCAACTCTCTAACCCAAGAGTGAACCGATTTTCACAGTCTTTCTTCTACTCAACAAGTAAACTTTGGAACTCTCTCCCTCAATTTATCCCTCCCTCATCCTATGCTATATACTGCGTTAATCTTTTGGTGAACAGAGAAAACTATGTATGAATTATTCGACATGAAGTGCAACAAGAAGTTCTGACAACTGCATCATTGTGTGTGTGTGTGTGTGTGTGTGTGTGTGTGTGTGTGTGTGTGTGTGTGTGTGAATGCACTCTAGCGTGTGCGTGCGTATGTAAGTGAATAGGAAAATCCAAAGCTTTTTTACCCATATGTAATTTTTTCCCGTGGATTAGAGCGAGCAGGTGCGGCGATTTTTTTCGCCCTTTTAGGATGGGTCTACAAATAAATGTTTCCTCCCATTACCTCTACTTTCCTCTTCTATTCCCACTTTAGTATTTTCCTATTTTCTCTTCTCTTTCTACACTCTTTTCAACCTATATGATTTATTTTCCTTTGCTTGCTATTTTTAATTATCCCTTTCTACGTAATTTTGTGTTTTAAATTTTCTTTGCCCAAGACATTTCCTTTCTCTTCATGTCATGCGTATCCAACCTTTCTACTTGTCCTTTCTTTCCTATGTTCACTCCTGTTCCATTTTTTCTTTCTTTTTCTTTTCTTCCAACTTTTTTTTTCACGTCCATTTGTAATCACTATTATTCTCACTACTTTGTTTGTCTGTTCTTGTTTTCGTATATATATCATCTTCCATTAACCCGTTGAGTACCAGCGACGTGTGTTATATTATATTCTAGCTATATTTGGACGATATCATGCATCTTGGGAAGAATCTGTGGTAGTTAAATGGGTAGGTTGAGATACTTTGAATCCTTATTATTACTAGAGGTCCTTCCTAAGCTAAATCAAATCGTCCAATAGTTACCAGAATATGATGAAACAGACGTCTCTGGCACTGCACGGGTTAACATTCAACTATCAATGTTATATATATACTTTTTGTTTTCATATTCTTTTTTACTTCCTCTTTCCCCCTCTCTCGGTCAGTTTTCTTCTCTTATTTCCAAACCTTTAAAATTCCTCACCCAAACATATAATTAACTTTTCTTACGATGTACAGTATGATCAGGTTCCTCTCTCCATCTCTCTCTCTCTCGCAGCCTACTTATCTCCTCCCTCTACGCCGACATCTAAGACAAGTTATATTTCGCGGATTAAGAGAGAGCGAGGGACAGGTATAGTGAGAGAGAGAGAGAGAGAGAGAGAGAGAGAGAGAGAGAGAGAGAGAGAGAGAGAGAGAGAGAGAGAGAGAGAGAGATAACTACTTTAATATCTCTCCATAATCACATTTGGTTTCCTTTACTATTCGAAAACAAATACTGTAGGTTTTATTAATGAATAACATTCAGGTTTTGTCCTTTTTTTTACATCATGTTTCGGATGTAAATAATTGGACTAGTTAGTATTCTATACATTAACAAATTTCCAATTAAATTTCATAACATGTTCATTATAACAATGTATAACATAATTCTGAGAGTGAGGGTCCGAGTCTGAGAGGTGAGACAGTGAAGCATGAAGGCGAAGCGTCACCAGAGATGGGGCTGCTTCGAGCCGTGAATGGAGCTCTAAGTGCCTCACATGTCTCACTCCCTAGACTGGAACAAGACCTCACAGGCTTCACCGTGTTGAGCGGTTGGATGTACAGGCTCTCAGCCTATGCCCGAGAGGGAGTAGTTGGATTATAAAAAATAAAAAAATCTGCCTTTATATGTGTGTTTTGCAACTAGAGGCTTACTACTACAGTATAGATATTTTATCTTCTATTGACATCCTCTATATTACATGAACCATCGTTCCTCAAAGCCTATTAGATAAAAATATATGAATAGGTAAAGTTGTACCACATTTTTTGGACACACTGCACAATATATCATCATATTAAATATCCTCCAAACAGAATATTTATTGTTATGGAAAAATACTCAGAGATACACACTTTTCTCAACTTCGTCCCATGATAGAGAACCAAAACAAGGTGAACCCAAGCTGGTAGAAACAAGTCCAGGCATTTTGGCTCGAACGTCCCTTAATTTTGACCCTGTCATTCTTTCAACTCTGGGGGAGGCACTCGATACAGGTAGGTCTGCCTTTTGTCTCCCTCATTCACATAGAAAAAAAAAAACAAAAAAAACAAGTGTCATTACAGGATAGCCACCAAAGAAACGATCACGTCCCCACTGGTTTGATAACGTCACGTACCGCCAACAAGTCTGGGGTGTCAGCTGTCTGTCTTGCCATCCACTGACCATTATTTTCATTCTGCATTGCTTTTATAGTGATATTCTTCTCAGCAAGTGTTTTTTTTACTCTCTGGCAGCTTTGGTGAGAGAGAGAGAGAGAGTATGAGAGAGAGAGAGAGAGAGAGAGAGAGAGAGAGAGAGAGAGAGAGAGAGAGAGAGCGCGAGAGAGAGAGAGTATGGGGGAGAGAGAGAGAGAGAGAGACCCTTCCCTTCTACCGTCTTCTTTTCTTCGTTTTCCTCCTTTACCTCCTTTACCTCCTCCTCCTCCTCCTACTCCTCCTCCTCCTCCTCCTCCTCCTCCTCCTCCTCCGTCCAGAGTCCAACCCGTGTACCGAATTTTAAAATCTGTTTTATACTAGAAGGCAATTTCGCGTCCCATTGGCTATTATTTCTTCAATGCCCGGCGAAATTTCGGAAGCCGTCGTCCATAGAGATAACGCCTCACTTGGCAGATAAAAATGATAGTAAAATAGACGATATAAATGATAAGTAAAAGTGCAGTGTATCATCTTGAGATGAAATTATAGGGGTTCTTTGATTATATAGGAATTGTGAAAAACGATAAACTCATGCTAAGGAGTACAGTCGCGCTAATAAATCATGTCCCAGCTGTCATTACGTTTGGCTTGCTCTGTGGTGTATTAATGTCTGTCAGATGTTGAATAGGGTGGGTAAGTGTAGGAATATGTTTGTATTTCACTCGATATGAAGAAATGAAGCTTAGATATTGCTGATACCAATTATTGATCAAAACGTACTTGGTGCCGATACATCACTTACTAGTTCGACTGTACGTACAACGCAGCATCTTGAGGGGAAATTATAGGGGGTTCTTTTGATGAAATAGTGTTACGCTGGCCAGCTTGCCAGAATGCCCTCGTAACTCGCTAGCGCTCGCCAGGGCAGTGATATGGGCTACAATAATCGTAGAACGATGTTCTTTCTTTCATAGAGTTTATGTTGTCACAGACAGATCAGTGGTGGTCTTTATTCTTGTCTGTGACACTTGAAAGCATTTTATATCATTGATAGAATATAAGATGCATTGTGTGAAGTTGTAGGGAGAAAGAGAGCGAGCAGCGTGGTGGTAATATGTGCGTGTGTATGTACGTGTGCCTCCCTCGCTCGGAGGAGTTTCCCACGCTCGTGATTGGCCGGCGGGCCTGACGCGTCATATGACGTCTGCTCCTCATGACGTATTCGTCTGTGATTGGGTGCTGCTGCCTTTGTTAGTACTGGGGGGCTCCTGCCCGCATTTCTCCTGCAGAGCTTGGCACAGCGTGCTTGGTCCTACATGTTCATTGCAATCTGTCCCCCCATACTACTATTTCTCTCTCTGAACTTCTTCTTTTTCATACTTCTCATCTTTATTCAATTACTTATCCCTTCTGGTTCTGCATACAACTTCCATAGTCGGCCAGTCGTATTACCAGCACCAGTTCTCCATATATGTTTGCACTAGCTTTAGGGAGTATTAGAGTCATAGTCAAATGGTATCATAGTATTGGGGTGCTTCTAATTATTGAGTTGTTCTTTCCTACTATTTAATGCTAGACAGTGGAAGGTATCTTTGGTAGTTGTCTGAGTTATGTATGTGGCAAGTCAGAGCCTGTACAACATCGACGAAGCTAGGTAGCCTGTAACCCTTGTGCATATTTGTCTTTTGCGAGTGTAGCAGTATACAGGTGAAGGGCTTTTGCCTACTCTTACCTGTATGCTTGCTACCTCATTTTGTTGACCTTTGTGGAGCGCCAGGGCAAGACCAGATACTAGAGATCTGGACTTACCAAGAGAGCCTCCAAGTCACTTAACATAACATAAGGGAAATCTGTTCAAGGGGAGACAGTAGGCTACGAGCATGCTTGCGCTCTGCCTAGTTTCCTGATACCTTTTATGCCACTGCTAGACTTTATTAGTGAGAAAGACAGCATTGTGTTTATTAACTTTAATTGTGTATGCTTTAGGAATTATTCACGCCTTATTTTAGCCTAGGTTGATGCATAGTGCACAACCCAGTTTGGCTGTTACGTTGGCTAAGGAAGTACTGTTTTTGAGTGGTTATTATTATTAGTGCTGTCACAGAGTTTTTGCACGCCCTTGTTATATATATGTATCCTACTTATTGGTGTATTTAAGATACACGCTTTGGTGTCCTGCCCCTGCATTATTTCTGTTCTAAATTAACGAGCATCTTAGAGCATCAGACCTTTTCAGAAGATTCCTTATCTGATTGCTGTAGGACTAGACTTCCAGTGTTTTCATAGAGCATTGAAGAGTTTAGTGTTGAGTACTGACTCACACTAAAGTTAACGTAAGCATATTTTCCTTTATTAAATCTTTGTTTATTCAAGCATTGTTATTACTTTAGAGCATTTTCGTAACGTAAGTACTCCTGTTGTGAGTTGGCTTTGCCGTCACCGGAAAGCCTTTGTAGAAGTGCACTAAAACCCAGTTAATTGATACCCCGTTATCCAGTACCGGTAGATTAACTCTGGAGGGTTTGAAGTGTTTTGTTCACCGGCGTAATAGTTCGAGGGTTTGGAATTAGCGTACCGTTGTTGCAGATATATCCTATCATCTAGTCCATTATTAAGTGCCCTTGTTTATTTCGTAGTGCCGGTCGTAACAATAGGAATTGCAAAAAGACGATAATTATACACATGATAGGAATTACAATGCACTTCAGGGGAAATTATAGAGGGAAACATTGGTGGGATTGAGTAGCACGTATATAAAGGAAAAGTCACAATACTGAAATGAAAATATGGATGAGAAAAGAAGTTAGTGATTGCCTGTTTTGAAAATATAATATATACTGTACATGAAAAGCAGTGCAGCGTTATCCACTTCAGTGAAATTACAAGGGGGGGGGGGAGATTATTAAAACTACAATTAAATTGTGGATGATAAACGGAGAGATTGTATGTTGTTAAAAGATGACATATTATGTATATACATTATACAGTATACGTATAATAGGAAATGTGATGTACTATCTTCAGATAATATTTGAGGGTGGAAGATTTAGTTGGATTGACTGTTACCCGTCAACCCGTTCAGTATATTAGGACGCAATCAAGGTCAATATATAAAATAGGTAGGGTGTGAGTGTTGTAATATTTGTCCAAGGTTAGATAAGGACAATGTATATCTACAACTACTATATATTTTCCTCTCTAACTAACTCTGAACTAGAGGTGATATAAAGGGCAGTCGAAGAACGTAGGGCAAGCTCACAATAAACGAAACGAACACATACAAACGAAAACACAAATTTATACTAGAAAAAGTAAACAATATTCTTCAAATGTACTAGCATGGAAACGAGACATGGTGGATACTAGCAATAATCTGAAACGGTGTTGTTTCGTGAATGTACAAACAGAGTCAAAATAATAATGATCACCATCATCAAAGCAATCAAATCATCATCATATCATTCTCCTCATCATCATATCCTCCTTCTCTTCCTCTTCTTCCTCCTCCTCCTCCTCCTCCTCCTCCTCCTCATCATCATCATCATCATCATCATCATCATCATCACCAACAGCATAACAAAGTAAAAACAGAAAACAGACGTATGATAAACTGGAATACAGCCTTAAAAATCAAAATCAGATAAAAACAAAACAAACAATAATATAAAACTAATAATGAAAACGCCCATTTTAATAATCTTCCTGGCAGCTCCATAACACCTTTAATTTAGCTCCACAAAAACAAAAAACAAAATTAATTACTGAAGTAATCCGAGTTGCTCAATTGTGCTAGATTAACCTGATACGACCTCTGCAATGTTGTAATATCACAGAGAGAGAGAGAGAGAGAGAGAGAGAGAGAGAGAGAGAGAGAGAGAGAGAGAGAGAGAGAGAGAGAGAGAGAGAGAGAGAGAGAGAGAATTATAAGTGAAGAAAAGGGAGAAAGAAGAGCACTATTGAGGCGGCTAGGAATACACCATATATAATATTTCTCCCCATTGACGTTTACAGCAGTTATGACGAAATATAACCTTACAGAAATTTCGCTTGGGTTCGATAGATTCAAATTGGTACGTAACTAACCCCTTGAGGATCGTGCTGCGTTTTGACAGTTCTTCTGGCTATCACTTGACGCTTGTATACAGCTTAGAAAGAACCTGTGGGAGTTAAAAGGGTAAAGACAGTCTGATTCTCTGACTTCCTTATACCCTTCCTAATCTGCATAATATCGTTTCCTTATACCCTTCTACAGTATCTATCCATCTATCAATCTATCTATATGCCCAGGCCCAATCCCCATTTTTCCTATTTTTTAATTTGTATTTTCTATTTTATTCTATTTTAATAATAAAAAAATAGAATACCCTTCTAAATCTGCATACAATCGTCTAATGATAGTCAGAATAAACTGCCAAAATGCGCCCTGATCCTCAAGGGGCTAATGTGGCTTTCGATGGAACCCCAATGGAAATACGCCTAACGGCCTTATTGGGCTATCCTTAGTTGGAATTATGCAAGGCTGGTACATGTCATATTTATAACATACTATGTGGTACCAACTCTGTAAATTGCTAACTGAATAAATATTATTATTATTATTATTATTATTATTATTATGTACGGTCAAAATTTATAGTTAGCCGAAAACCTTCATAATTTGTTTGAAATCTAGAGAGAGACAATGACGGTGCCGTGAAACAAACATTATTTGTCCGAGACAATTTAATCCCTTCTGTATCGGCGGCGTGTTTTTCTATTTGATTTTAGCTACATTTAGATGATTTTATGAAGCTTAGAAAGGATATATGGTAGCTAAAAGGATTAAATAAGATAGTCTGTAGTCTTTTAATGAGTAGACGTCCTTCCTAAGCTGAATACAATCGTGTAATATGTGTTCTGAATATAATGAAAAGGACGTCACCGGTACTGGCAATAGTATTAATGCGGTAAAGATGTTGTCGTCTGATTGAAGTTGTTATTATGAGGCATAGTTTCTACATGAAAAAAACAAAATCATCTGTCAAGTAGCCTGGCCTTATAAACGGAAAAAACGCGTATTAAAGTCGCACTACTCTGTTTCACAATTTTCATTAACGGTATTGTGAAAGTATGAAGAGAAAACGGTAGCCTGAAGTAGAGCCTTTCCCACTAAATTGTCACACTATATTTTTATGCATCGTGCAGTACAAGCCCCAACATATTAAGACACGATGTAGCTGCAAGGGCATGTATTTGTGAGTGTATATGTGTGCTTGCGTGTACTGTAAGTGTAAAAATATACGTGTATGTGTTGTGAATATTGTTAGTGCGGTGGTACGACTAGTTACAAAGAATTCGCCAAATAAGTTACCCCTAAAATATATTCATTTTCTATCTGCCTCAAACCGAAAGTTTTACAGAAAACGTACCATTTGAAGATATATCTGGGGTAACATAGGTAAACTGCCATTGTACACGCCACAATTTCAAGTCAACACGCACACGTACAGTTTATACGCTACTCATAAACACCCACATTAGTATTCACAATCATATATTATTTCAGCTACATCGTCACCCAGATTATTAAAGCTTGCTCTGAAGGATAGATAGTTAAATAATAAAACGGTGGATATTCGTTCGAAACTCTCGGACAAGTGTTAGAAAAAAATTATATAAACGTATTTAAGCTAACCTAACCTACCCAATCAAACTATAATATCCTAAACATGATTAGCTTAGGTTAGTAGTACACTTTTAGTTTAATAAAATACGAAATATACGGACAGAGAATGGGGTCATTGAGCTGGCATATTCTCTTCCAAACTAATTTCACTATATGTGACTCGCGTGGATATCAGAGCATGTAACTATACTTACCTTGCCTAACCTAATTAAATATTTGATAGTTATTTATGCTTATCTAAGTTAGGTTCTCGGTGGGAGATATTGTCAGGAACATTCGGACATAAATCCACTACCAAAGAATATACAATACAAAGACACGCATACCGTACACATAAATACACACTATACTTTTACACTTGACTCTAAAATGCACACACTTTTAGAAACAACCTTCGCCAGAGAGTTGGGGTTTGTATACAGTTTGCAGGGTTCGCATTGCATAGTATACTACAGTAAGAGTAAACTTGTGAAAGAAAACTTCAGTATGCAGTATGTATTTTGCGCGTGTATCATTGTGTGTGTGTTTTACCCAGAGGGTTGGGCTTGTGTTGGAGATGAATGAAGGAATTAAAGGCATAGAAGCAGTTTCAATTGGCATGAAAGGTCTTATTATTGACAAAACAATGGGGCGAAAGGTTTTTAAATCGTCAAACTAATGGGGCGAACGTCTTAAAATCTCAAAACTAATGGAGCTCAAGGACCCCAATGGAAATACGCCTAACGGCCTTATTAGGCTATCCTTAGTTGTAATTATGCAAGGCTGGTACATGTCATATTTGTAACATACTATGTGGTACCAACTCTGTAAATTGCTAACTGAATAAATATTATTATTATTATTATTATTATAGAGCTAAACTTGAGGGAGAAGGGGGTCCAGAAAAAAAAATTATATACAGGCCAAATAATTCATTAACGCACCTGGAGTACTACTCACACTGATTATTTATTCAACAAGCTGAACATATAAATACGCGGCCGGGCCCTTATAAATAACTAACCCACTCAGAAATTTCACTACCTCGCTCCAAAAAAAAATACCATAAAAAGAAAGCATGTTATAATTTCATACGTACAGGCAAACTCAAACGCTCTCTCTCTCTCTCCCCACCCATCTATCTATCTATCTATCTATATTTTATTATATTCTAGCTATATAAAGACGATTATGCGCAGTTAAAGAAGGTTCTGTGGTAGTAAAAAGGATTAAGTGAGATAGTTCAAAGCCTTTTAATTGACCACTTGCGAGTTTTGGTCTATAAGGAAGTTGGAGCCGTAGCCATCAATGTTTATCAGAATTATCAGCTAAAATACGGTCATATTACATTTATATATATATAAAACCAAATTGATCATACTTTTTATCCATCAGAAACCCACATTATTATTGCATTTCTATTTATAATCGATGTTCAAGGCTCCAACTTCCTTATAGCCTGAAACTCGCAAGTGGTAAATTGCCGGAGGCCCATTTTAAACTGAATTACATTGTTAGCCGAACAAAATATACGGTACGGTCGGGCTAATAAGTCATGTTCCAGCTGTCATTACGTTTGGCTTGCTCTGTGCTGTATTAATGTCTGTCAGATGTTGAATATGGTGGGTAAGTGTAGGAACATGTTTTTATATTCCACTCGATATGAAGAAATGAAGCTTAGATATTGCTGACACCAATTATTGATCAAAACATACTTGGTGCCGAAACATCACTTATTAGCGCGACTGGACAGAAGGGGATACTATTCCAACGACACTAATTTTACTGATACAATTAAAGTGTGATGTGGAGTTTCATGGACTACATCGCGAATAAAGCCAAAAGCCGGTAACACACGAGCGCTTTTTCCCCTCAACATTGGTCTGGAAGCTTATGAGGTCAACATGCAACATATTTCGGTCACCTAAATTTATCTAACGTCAGTCTAATTCCGATACCAGTGCAAACTATTCCAGAAATGTTTTGATAATCGAATGTTGACTATAAAAGCTTAACCCGTTCAGTACCAGGGACGTCCTTTTCATCATATTCTGGCAACTATTAGACGATCTTATTCAGCTTAGGAAGGACGTCTAGTTATAATAAGTATTCAAACTATCTCAACCAACTCTTGTAACTACCACAAACCCTTCCTAAGCTGCATAATATCGTTAAAATACAGCTAGAAAAAATATAACACACGTCGCTGGTACTCAAAGGCTTAAATCAGTCGCCAAATTCATTAGTAAATTGTAGTTCCCGATATACCATTTAAGGGGGAGGTAGTTGCTTTTTCTCCATCATGTTTATTCCCATTAGTTTTCAGATTTTAAGTCGTTCGTTCCAATAGTTTGGCGATTTCAAAATCTTTCAACCCATTTCTGTGTCAATATATAGACCTTTCGTGCTATTTAGGTGTCGATTTTTTCCTGGCAAGCGATAGTGAGCCTGTAATTCTAGAAGGAACAGGCCTTCGGCCGGAACATTTTTCTACCGAAAAATGTACAAATTTATCTTGAAAGGGGGGTCTAGGGGGTGTTTTTTATGTTTTAGCTTGATGGAGGTCTAGCGCGGAAACTATAACATATATAAATATATAAAAAATAGACACTATCCCCGTAAAATATATATGCATATGTACCCCGGCTGCCTCATATCAAAATCCTGGATATTACTATGCTAACGAGAAGAGTGCCAGGGTAAGTGTAGAACAGGGGTATGGTTAGCATCCTTATATTACTGAGGTTGGAGTTTGTTATAGTTATTATAGTTTATTATAGTATGTTATAGTATTTGTATAGTATGTTATAGTATTGTTATGGTTTGTAGAACAGGGGTGGTTAGTATCCTTATATTACTGAGGTTGGAGTTTGTTTGTTATTTGTTGTGAGTTTTAACACATGTAAATAAAGTTCACAGTCTCAAGCACGCGCACACATACATAAATACATGAGAGAGAGAGAGAGAGAGAGAGAGAGAGAGAGAGAGAGAGAGAGATAGAGAGCGCGCACTTGGACCTGCACTATCGTATTAAACCTGTTCTGTCCATATGCATCGCTATTTTCCTATTCACTTGGCGTCGAAATGTTAGGGGATTTATAAATGGATGAAGGGGGTTGTGGAGGGGGGAAGGGGGGGGGGGGGGGGGGCAGTGATGATAGGGGGGAGGTTGAAAGGATATATTTTTAGATTTAGTGCTATATCAATGAACCTATACTGTAAGCCTTGATATACAAGTAGGTACAGAGGGGGTTAATGGTGATTTATATGAACATAAATCTATTGAGGACATACACTCGACATTTTAATGATGTGAAACCAAATGTACCGGTACTATACCATATTCCAAGTAAGTAGGCCAACACTTTTGAACATTAACCTATAGTTCGATTAATTTTCGACGTGTGTACATCAAAAGTAAGGCCAGATTCGGATTCAGCATCGAACAATACACGTGAATCATGCCTCTTACGTTGAGACACATGAAATTCGCATGTTGCTTAAATTTGAGCGATAAAACATGACAAGTACACTCGGATACCATATTTGGTCTTCTAGCCTTCGATGGCGCTGCCTGGCTTATCAGAAAACTCTCAGTGTTACGTGTAGACAAGATAAATTGCAGGATTAAATTACGCAAAGCGATCCCTACATAATAACCTGTTTATATGCGTGTAGTATCATGTTTCATCACTATCCTCTACGACCACTGAACATTAATCACACCTAGTATCCTCGCCGCTGTGATCAGATGTAAAAGTTGTTTCAGTTTTTTGCATTTTGAGTAACAACAAATATTATAAATCAGCTAGAAGAAGATACCACCAATGTGCACGATAACCATGTATATTGTAATTTATAACTACGGTAAGAGTCTTCCTCGTAATTCACTGTATGGTTCACATACAGTCTTTACCATTGTTCTTGATGTTAGCAAATAGCCAAGTGAGTT